>JAXQQM020081555.1:0-189570 GCA_034641835.2 Pinus albicaulis
TCGCCATTGCTAGCAGCGACATGAAATTATTCACAGTACACACATGGGGTGGGGAACAAAAGCAAGAAAATAATTCTTGAAAAGAAATTGCAGAAAAATCCCACATGGTGATTGTGATATGGTGAGGGATTTAAAAAGTAATCAAAATTTCAAACAGATTCATTTTTTTCTCAGGAAGTATGATTCCGGATTTTTCGAATATTTCGTTTGTGTTTTTATATGAAAATCAAATGAGAAACTTCCACTTTATTCAAATTTTGTACACGTGATGACTGGGTACTGGGTTACGCGTGAATATCCCCACAAGAGGACAGGCCGCGACACGACACGGTGCCCGCCACTCGCCTGAGCAATCAATCTATTTTTATCATAAACCAAACTGCGTCATTACAGAGGACAAAATTCATGATGCAGGCCACCATTTCAATTATTCTGCGTTCTACTGTTATATTTCAATTTTAAAATGAGTTCAACTATAGTTCTTTTTGGTGTTCAGATAAAAAACTAAAGCAGTTTAAATGTATTTTTTAGGTCTTTCGTCAGATTTGAACATAGATCTCTTTTACCAGGAAAAATAAGACTCGTCACCTATATTCACATTTATAATGTTGTGGTTATTATAATGTTTTTCTCTAATTCCCTTTTTATTCCTACTAAAAATTTCTGTGGAAAGGAGGTTCGCTCGAACATACCCGATATACAACAGCGCCGACGAAACGAGCAACAAATAGAGCAGCGAACAATCACGGCCAGGAGGTGCAATGCGCGAATAGAGCAGCAAATAGTCACAGACAACGCGGGAATAATCAAACCGGTAAACAATCCAACATCGCGGGCGATTTATTTATAAAAAATAGTTCGACCGAAAATTTTGTTTGCCCACGCCATCAGTGTGTTGTCAATCTAAACGGAATCACGAGTTCGGCCGAACTTTATAATAAATTTTGGCCGAACTATTGCCGAAAAAAGTTTTTGGCCCCCGATTCTCACAAAAGTGTAACCCAGCTTCACGTTTCCACCCTTCATGTGATGTGATCTAACAATGTACTCAATACCATATTTAAACAAATGATACTTGTTTTCATGGCGATGAAAAATGGCTTTCCTATCATAAAGATGTGGGCTTCCCAAAACAATACCAAAAATGTCTAATGGAACTACATCAAGTTCTACCTCATCAATGAAGTTTGCAGTAATGGCGACTTTGAGTTTGCATTTTATAGTTACTTGCAACTTTGCATTGTCACACACCCAACCTAAAAGATAAGGTTTAGGATGAGGAATGGTTTCCAAATTCAATTTATTGACAATGTTTTCAAAAATGATGTCTTCTTGTGAGCCAAAATCAAATAGAGTGTCAATTTTGTTATGTTTTGAGATAAATATAATATGGAAAAATCTATTCTTTATTTTTCATTTTGAGTTTCATTGAGGTTATTTGAAGAACTAGTACTAGCAATGGATTCCTTACCTTTCAATCCAATATTTGTGACTTTTGTTTCATCTCCTGAATCAGATCTTGAATCATGTTGTGTAGTTGCAATTGTCTTTTGTTTTACTTTGTTTTTAAACTTTCTAGGTCTCATATTAGGATGAACTTTCTAACAATGGTATTCACCATTTCCTTCTTTTGAACAGTGTTTTCATGTTATTTTTCTCCCTCTTTCTTGATGGAAGCATTTTTCTTCCCTATTCCTTTGAATTTTCCCTTTCCTTTGTCTCCAACCTTTAATGGATTTTCTTTGCCCTCTTGTGGAATAGTTTTACCTCTTGCTTCTAGATGTGTTTCCTGTACACAAACCTCATCTAAATTTTTAGGGCTAAACATGAGAATTGTGCGTCTCAAGTAAATATCTAAACCTCCAATATATTTGAGTAGAGTGTCTTGAGAGGATAAATATACGCCCAAAATCAATGCTATCCTTATAAAATATTGGGTATAACTTTGCACAATTTGACCCTTTAATTTCCTAAATTTTTTCCAATCCATTATAGATTTCTACATGTATTCTAAAGGATAAAACTATCTTCTTAATGGAACCACAAAATAATTCCATGAAGTTATGATCTTACCACTTTTCTTGATATGCTCTTGTGTTTTGTTTTCCCACCAAATGAGTGCTGCACTTTCCAACCTTAATGAAGAAAGCTGAATCTTGGTCTCATCATCCTTGATCCTTTGTATCTTGCAATATACTTCAAGTTGACGAACCCAATTATCTAATTTCTCAGCATTTACCTCTCCATTATACATAGGTAATTCAAAATTTATGTCAAGTTTTAAAATTTGAGTTTTACCATTTCCCTTTGGAGAATGTTGAGGTGTTTGTGAAGGGGTTGATGTAGAAGATGAAGGTGAGGAGAAAGGTGGAGTTAGAGGTGGTTTATCACCATTCCCCCCATTCCCTTTTGGATTCTTGTCCCCATTTCCTACATTTCCCTTTGGAGGGTTTGAGCTCTCACCTTGCAACCTTGAATTAATTCCCTCATAGAAAAATTTCACTATCTCTATCATGTCAAAGAATGCTTTCCTAAAAGCCTTCTCATCCTCAATCATATTGTTAGTCTCTCTTTCATGTGCCATGAATGGTGAGGGATTTGGTGAAATTTTAGGTGAAACTTGTGGTGGAGACTGTAGAAAATGTGCTCTCCTTGCACTAGCTTTGAGGACTTGCTCCCACAAGTTTTCCTTCTCCTCTTTTGAGCTTCAAAATTGTAAGCATCAGAAACACTTGCAGCATAATTAAACCCTCAATAAAACCAAATGACCAAAGCTCTGATACCAAACTTATATGTATATGAAAAACTTGAAGGTTTTTATGAAAGTTTTCTAGTGAAATTTTATGTTTTTTTATGCCATTAGACAAGTTTCCATAGCACATAAATTAAGTTATGAACTAAGTTTCACAACAATAAACAAAGAGAATAATACCATAACAAAAACAAAAGACAACAAAATGATGAAGGAGTTTACCCCTCCTGGGCTACATCTCTTGGTCCAACTCCCAATGTTGGGCCTCTTTCATTATTCTCAAAAATATGTGTTTACATGTATTTACAATGCTAAGAATGCAAAAATATTGTCTCCAATGGCTCCAAAATAGTCAAAAACCCCTAGTTGGGCTCTTTATGCACTCAAAAAGGTCAAAAAATAACTGAGTTATGCTTTGGAACAATTTATTTGCTAATTGTGCTACAATTCACATGCACCTACAATCCATCCTACAAATTACACACTTTTCAACCTCGTAGAGTGACAAATTTTCCTCGCACCAACGAGATTCACGTCGGTTTGGGTGAAAATTTTTGAACGCTTTAAATTCCTAGTGATTCCATGAGCCTATCATTCAAGGCCACGTGGTGCATATATAGCCGTTGGATCTGGGGTTGTTTGAATTGTCACACCAAATTTTTTTAACTCCACCTATGAATCTTGGTTGGTGTCAGACTATGGTTGAAATGTGGGTTCCATTTAAATTTCTGTGTCGAAACCATTAACTCTGACCCCTCTCCATTATGATGGTTGTGTTGTGGTGTGGTTTTAACCCGCCGATTTCAAAATGTTGTTTGACTGTGGTAATATGTTGGTTGATATGTGGTAGTGGGGTTAGAGTTAACCTCATGGCCGTGGATGCCTAGCTGTAGTCTCATGGTGTTGGGTGGCCTGGGGGCCAGAGGTTAACCCGAACCCTAATCCCTAATATGAATTTCACTAAAATTTAAAATAAAATCTGTATACTATGATTTACAAGAAACGCAGGTGGCGCAATGGTTGAGCGCTATGCTGCTACCCTGGAGGTCTCCTGTTTGATTCACATGGAGATCAGATAGACCCATAACAAAATTTTACCTTGACGTCAAGAGGCCATGTGGCAGCCAGCTATTGGCCCTTGTGTCCCTCCCCCATTGGCCCAAGTCCAATATCAACCAACTAATAAAAAACCACGAAATTTAAACCAAATAAATGAAGACACTTGGCGCAATCTCACTGGCCCAGAAATACACCACAAATATGACTAGTCACATGCTTAGTCAGCGTACATACTGCTGATTGGGCGTACCTACAACTATATTACCAAAATTTTAGTTTTTTGAGAAAACAATCAAAACATGATATCAGGAGCATATGATATCATTTTTGAGTGAAATGAGTTGCGTTGGATTCAGGGTGGCAAGATATTCATTTTGGCACCAGTTTCAAGCACTTTTGAACAATTTGAACTTTGAGCACTTTACTGATCCACTCGATTACAAAGACACCCTTCTTCCAATTATAATGACTTGAATTTGGTCACTAATAAGAAAAGGCATGGTGATAAATGAAAACCTTGTTTCAAACCCCTAGAAGGTATAAAGAAACCCAAAGCTAAATCATTGATTAAGACAATGAAGGATGGACTAGAAATATTGATGATCATGATCCATTTAATAAGAAGTATGTAAAAACCATGTAAATTATATATATATATATATATATATATATATATATATATATATATATCTGTGTGTCTATCTTGACTACAAAAGATACTAAATTGGAAAGCTTAGTTGAAATCCATTAGGGAATCATTAGAGTTTCTTATTAATTTTATTTCTTTATTGATTGAGAATTTATTGTTATTAATAATTATTAATTCTTCTTTGTTAATATATTTTCATCATCAAGACAGTTTCCAGAAATATGAAGATCACAAGGACAACAGGAGAACATAAGCTATAGGCACTCAACTAGGGAAAAAACCCTATGAAGGGGAAACCCCAGTCAAAATCTTCCAATACTAGAATAAAATCAAATTGAGACAACCAAGACTTAAGATCAAGAAAATAGACTCCCTCTATCAACCAAGTCAACCTCCATGTATCCAAGTCAACTTTCTAGCCCCTTCCTTCACAAGTCAACGTAAGTATACTCTTCAACAAGAATTTCGGTTCGCTCTATATTTTCTAGGCTTTGTATGTACCTTCGTCCCTGCAACATGCCTTGGTTTCCTTTACATGTGTGGAAAAATATAGACTTTGAAATATCTCTTCCTTTTCTATGATAGTTCCTTCCTTTTGATGATAAAAGACTTCTATCTTAGACACCTTCGCAATTTCTTCTTCACTTGAAAATTCCATATTGAATTGATGTATGTGTGTCTCCACCTCAATAGGTTGAATAAAACTTGTATATATTCTCTTCTTATTTGAGGACGTGTCCCTTCAATGAGGCCGACTAGTAGAACATGGATCCGACTTGGTGGATGGAGGCTTATTAAATATTTTGACACAAAAACATATTTTTCTTCTTTAACATAGGGAGCCCAAGAAGGGTCCTTTACATAATGAATATGAATTTGAATTTTGACACAAACCTAGAAACCTTCAATGGATGATTTTTACCTATAAACAAAAAAACAAAGCATGAAACCCATGCTTAATAATAATTTTCTTTTTATAAATAAATTTTTATTTTTCTTTCTTTTGACAAATACATTACATGATGACTCAAATACAATTATGAATACCGACACTAGTTACATTCTTCAACATTACCCACCCCTCTAGATAATCAAATTTTACATGTGAGATAAACTTTGAAGGATTGCATTTATTCATAAGAATATTAGATATGGAAAATACATAAAGAATCAGTATAAAGTCATTGAAGGAGCTAAGGATATCACAATTGGGTAGTGAGAAAATAAAATTAGTATTTAATTACTAGGAACGTTCATATAAATCCTTATCGCTTCCGCCACCCATAATATATCATCCAAAAGCTTGAAGAAGTCAAGAAATAAATAAAAAATTTGTCCTTGAAAAGTGAGAAGATAAAAAAAATCATTTTTATCGTTCTTAATAACCATTCGAGGAAAGTAGAAGACTAAATTTGTTTATATCCTCAATATTGGATCTCTTGGAACTTCAAATCACCCTAAAAATTGTTGAACCCCAAGATTTTCTAGACCTTTGAATACTCTTATTTTACTAGCATCTTTGATCCAATAGTTCCTAGATAGTATTATGAAATTATGAAAGAATTTGGTTTTTTGGTCTCCTATTTACAATAAAATGGTTTTGCTCTTTATATTCTACTCTAGTTCCTTATTGTAAAGGAGTTTTTTTCTTTCAACCTATAACTCCCATAATTTTGTTAGATCTTCCAACATGTGTATGCCCTAGTTTAAATGTCCATCCATTATGTGTAAATATTATTCAGCTACTTCATTATTGGAATACATACAATGATATTGAATCCCTATCCAAGTAACTACTTTTTCCTTTATGGTCTTCAAAATAGGAGTAGCTCACATGCAAGCCTAAGGAAGGATTTATGTGTGTCCAATTATCCCTTACTGAAACATCGAAATATTGTTTCCTAAAATAAATAGGTTTATACTTGAAGAGAGTCTTGAGATTATCCTCCACAAGTACATGATCTAGAAATATGGGATATTAATTAGATACTTTAATGGAACCAATATGTGATCTCTACCTACTAACCAACTATGTAAATGATGAGTGGATAAAAAAATAATCATGTCTCTTTACCATTTCTCCTTCCCTAGACCTATTGTTGCACCAAATTAGCTTGATTTTTATCATCTAGAAATTAATCAAACATGAGAGATTCAATAAATTGATAAATATTTTTTCTAATATATAAAAACAAGATGATGTCCCCTAAATTTCATTTCTATTCAAGATCAAATTTAGGTCCCCTATTATAATTAAATTCCCAACATACAAACCCTTAATTTAAAAAATATTTTCCTAGAATAGTAGTCTTCCTTCATAAGGATTATTGTAATTTGGGGAGTTGTATAGAGTTATCAAGAGGGAACCGTTCAAGCACTAGGAATGTGTGTGTGTGTGTGTGTTATAGCATTTTTTTCCCTCACTTATCATCAAATGCATTTGTTGGCTAGGGAAACCACCCCCTTTCCCTATGTAGACCTGCCATTATCTATTCTTTTTTTCAAAATCCATATCGAGATTCCCACATGAAAGTCATGTGTGTGTGTGTGTGTGTGTGTGTGTGTGTATATATATATAGATAACTGTGTATGAATTTAAATATATATTAAAAATATACATAAAATGTGATGTTTTTGCGGGTTTATAGGTTAGACCAGAAACCCACCTAAAAGAGCCTATGGCATAACCACCAAAACCAATTTCTAGTGGTATAAATACAAATCTTGAGAGGTCCTCGTAGGTTTCATTAGCCTTCATATATATACTTTGCCAAAATTCTCCCAAATTAGGTTTGTTATTCTGGTTTTTTTAAGAACTCCCTTGTCTCTAGGAAACCCTAGTTTCCATGTAGTGGTGTTGAGTTTTCATATCTCACATCCATATAACTACTATTGGAGGAGGAGACCTTCAATGGAATAGGAAGGAAGGATCCAAAGGAAGGTTCTATTCGGTGTTGGAAACCAAGCTCAAGTGATCATGAAACTACCTCTGTGCTGCTATTATCAATAAAGAAGCTCATGTTCCATCCTAATTCTCTTGCCTATATCACATGTTTATGAATATTTTATTGGATTTATTATGTACTATTTTCTCATATATATACTAGTACACTTTGAGTTTGTTTTTCTTCTCTTTAGTTTCTTTCTCATGTTGCATGCTTATACCTTTGGAGTAAGAACAAGGGTGTAGAACTTGCGGATTGACATCAAACATAGGAAACACACACACACATGAGATAAAGGAGAGATACCACAAGTGATGGGTGATCAACAATTAAGTAATTTATTAAAATATCACAACCTTATGATACCTCCTTATAAATTCTATACTCCCTCTTACATCAATGCAATATCTATATCATAGATTCGGTTACAAGGTAGTTGCAACTATATAATTCTATTGGTTAGTCAACTTAACTTATGAGGGTAAAAAAATTATTGTGTGTCTTGATACTCAAATTTTTTTTTACTAAGACGTATATTCAACTAAGTTTATTAATCCCTTCAAAATCTCCCCCTACCTTAATTCCTTGCTCATCCCTAGCATGTGGGAGTTGTGGATTGCGATGAGAAAATTACTAAAAGAGTGACGATGATACAAAATTGAAGATAGATACAAAATTTTCATTAATTTGGTTGGAGTAATGCTTGAGTGTTGAAATTTTCTTTAGGAGTTGATGTCGATGTTGAAGTTGCTTATATTTTTGTAAGAGATTTGGGTGGATGTGGTGAGTAAGTTTTAATCTCTTCCAAATTAATATTGTGTCACGTATTAATAGGCATGTTCTTAGAAAGTGTTGGGTGGGTGCACAAAGATGATGACCCAAAAAGTGGCAATGGGGTCATCAAGAACATGACCTGTAGGAACATGTGTGCATTCCCAATAATGTGCAGAAATTTTGGGAATCTAGGCTTGGGAAGGCCCAAGTTTCCAATTAGGATACCATCCACATCACCAACATGAGATTTAATAACAAAATTTAATATACTATTTCTAATTTTTTACTTTTATCGAGATCCCTCAATATATGGAACTTTTATTAAAACAACTGTATTATATATATATAACTAGTTTTTTGTGTTTTTATAATGGTGTTGTCTATTGAGGCCACAATTTCGCTCAAAATATATCTATTGGCTGGAATAAATAAATTTTTGGATTCCAGAATATTAAATTTTCAGTATTTCAATCACAATTTTAACACTAGAAATGGATTCAACATTATCAAAAACCCTAAGAACACCTAAAATTCTACAACTTATAACCGTAACCTAGTCTTTTAAAAATTTCAACTAGATTTAACCAAAAATCTGCTAGAAAAGCTAACTTATTCCATGCAAAAATGTGGCCTATTTAGACTGCATATTTTTTAACTATTTAATTGTTTTATGTTTAACTATTTAACTCTATTTAATTATTTAACTCTTCTATATTTAACTATATATCCTATATTTAAGTATTTTTTGGCATTTTTGCTTTTAACTATTTAACTACTTTATATTTAACTATTTTTTAATGGCAATATAGTCTAACTTATAAATGAAATGACATTTTTTAGGGCATTTTTCTCATTAATTTTAATCAAAATCTGAAAAGAAATTTTTGAAAGCTTTTTAAGTTGTTTAATATGTAGAATTTGAGTGCCCCAGGGTTTTCCAGGTGCTGAATCTATTTATGCATTCAAAAATGTATTTTAAGCAACAAGATATCATAACCTTACTTGAGATTGTATTGTTGGATTCCGGTGAGAAGACCATTTCATTTATAAGTTAGACTACAAATTTTTTAACTATTTAATATATATATATATATATATATATATATATATATATATATATATATATATATATATATATATATATATATATATATATATATATATATATAACTATTTTTTTCTGTTTTATTGTGGCATGGTTATTAATGTCAAATGTTCCAGCATTTTTAATTTATTGTTTTCACTAATATCAAGGTTTACATTGTATTAATAATTTTTTCGATATTCTAATTCATGTGGCTAAGGTAGGTAAATAATATTAATAAAATATTTAACAAATACCCAAATTAATAATAAAGTATTTCACCGATACCCAAATTAAACAATTTAAAATTATTTAAGACATGCATCTCTTTTTAAATTTAAAATATTTTGATTGGCTTACATATTATGACATGAAAATTTCAAGGCTAGTTTTAGGCTCAAAATTTCCTCTAATGTACACGTGTTCTTAGGAATGTGCACACATTCTTAGGAATGCACACACGTTCTTAGTGATATTTTATTTTTATGTTCCCATAACACCATTTTTGATGATACTGGAACAATGTGACATATTTTAAAGAGATATTGGTAAAGATGTCGATTCTTGATCTACGTAGAGCACTAAATCATCATCATACCTCGTTTTTGGATTCTAGGGAAGCATTATAATTGTTTATTTTTATTTACTTTTATTTTTTTAAATTTAAAAAATACCTAAATAATATCCTAAACACAATCACTATATTTAATTGCAAAGAAATCGATTGATATGGAACCTAACCATAACCCAAACTCACCATCACCAAACCAAAATTTAGAACAACCAAACTCGAACAAAGAACAAAGAAATACAAATGATGAAATTGATGCACCCTTGACTACTTTGTGGTCAATAAACTCAATTGTAGCATCCATCTCCAATGTCCAAATCCAATTGACCAATATTTGTGATTGCAATGATAAAATATATGAACATTATTGTGTATAAAATCCACATAGATTCAACTGATCATTTAATATTCTAAAACAAAATACTCAAATATATTCTAAAAATTGTGGAAACCAATTACAATCGCACAATCACATGAACATGAAAGAGAAACAATTTCTTTTTCACAACATAAATATATATTTTGGGAAAGCCTCAGCTAAAAACCCCATTATCTATATATTGCATTTAGTCAAGAATATGAAACAATAAAATGCTTCTCTCATGCTTGATAGCTCTCTGCACTATATCTGAATGTCTCACATTGATCTAAGCAAGTTTGGTCCAATACTTAACCAATTCCTTGCCTATGTCTGACCAGCCTAGCTCATGAATTCCTGAGGGAATTGAGCCTATATTAATTAGGAAATTTCCATCAATTGATTGCACAATACATACATGCCATCCTGATGACCTCATGCATGACCTGTACAATTTTCTAATTATACAACTCATATTTTACTTCCCTTTAACTCCAAACTCAACTGGGCCTTCCTTAGAACTGACAAGAAACAATTATTTATAATGAATTATCAGTTATCTGATTGATCACTACATGTGAATTAAATTAGATTTAATTTGCTCGACCTCTCACTAGCTCATCCATCAGTTAGAACTAGTTAGACTAATTTTAACTCAAATAATTAAGTTAAACAATTATAACTCAAAATAAACTACAATTGGACTCCATATAACTTAGAGTGAACTCTACATGCCTCTAGTTTGACCCCAAACTCGAATTGATTGAGCTAAATAAGTCTTCCCAACTAAGTTAACTTGTATAAGTTGTCATGTGATGTGGAATTACAATTTCCTTTTTAATTAATTAAGGGAAAATTAGATTAGAAGCCTCTTCTTGTTTCCAATTTCAACACTCCCTCTCAATAAGAAATGGATTGTATGTAGCCCCGATCCCGCCTCTGTGGAACTCGAATTTTTCTCTTGAAAGTTATTTTGTCAATATGTCTACATCCTGATCCTCTATGGGAATGTAATCTAATGACATAATCCTCTTATGTACATAATATCTAAAATGGTGATACCAAATATCAATATGCTTGGACCTGCCATGAAAAATTGGATTAAATGAGAGTTTGATGCAACTATGGTTATCACAATAAGTCACCATCAGATCCATTTGTCAACCAAACAAACCAACAAGTATCTTCCTCATCCAAATGGTCCCACATGCTGCCTAACTGACCACCATGTACTCTGCCTCTCCTGAACTAAGTGCAAATGACCTCTGTTTCCTGATGTATTAGGAAAATGCTGCTAATCCAATGTTGAAGATGCCCATTGATGTGATCTTCCTGTCAGATGGACTCCTTTCCGAATTTGCATCTGTGAAGCCTTGAAGCTTCACTCCATTTGTCTGCCTGTACCGTAGCCCAAAATCTATAGTGAATTTGAGGTATCTCAATAGATTCTTGCCTTCCTTCCAAAAAAGCTTGGCAGGCTTAACCATAGCATGACTAAGTTGGTTAACTACAAAGCATATGTTTGGTCATGTGTTGACCAAATACATGAGTGAACCACAAGTTGCCTATAGATGGTAGCATCTACTACTTCACCTGAAGTAGCATCCTCCTTCATCCAGTTTCCGTCTAGAGGTGTCTCCATGGGTTTGTTTTCCTCCATGTGAAACTTCCTTAGAATCTCGTTGTCATACTTTCCCTGAGATATAAATAACTCCCCATCTCTTTGCCAAATTTTGAAACCCAGGAAATAGTGCAAGAGCCCCATTTCCTTCATCTCAAATTCTCTTGCAAGATCCTCTTTACAAGACTTGATGAGTTGCTGATCACTTGTCAATATAAAATCATCGACATAAAGTACAATGCTCAAATGTTTACCTTCTACCATAATATGGTAAAGGTTCACATTTGCTTCACTCCTGGTGAAGCCCAACCTAGTGAAGTAGTTGTCAATCTTGGTGTACTAAGCACGAGGTGCTTTTTTTGGCCCATACAATGCTCTCTTGAGTCTTCATACATGTGACTCTTTGTTGAAGGTCTCAAAACCTTCCGGCGGCTCAATGTACACCTTTTCCTCAATCACTCCAATGAGGAAGGTTGTCTTTACATCCATCTAATGTATCTTCTATCCCATATTCACTGAAAGTGCAAGGATGGATGTGATTGATGTTAGCCTCGTAATTTTCTCTCTTTTTGCCATTTTCCCCTTCCTAAATAATAACCATTTACCTCTGTTTTACCTCTTTTATGCACCCTCATCTTGCACTAGTCCAAGCATGGTGACATATTTCATATAAAATTTATTTTTCATACTTTTAATTCAACATAGCATTAACTAATTATTTATTACATGATTTCTTACTTTTAATCACTATTTGTAACTTATCTATATCTCCAATGTTTATTTGGTAGTTAGAGTACTTACTGTGACCGCTGATCCTAGTGTAGGATCGGATCTTGCACCGTTGCCAGCACATCAAATCCTTGCAGCAGATATGAACCTCCTTCATCACCACCTCGTTTTGAGCAGCTTCAACCATGACAGCAAGATCGATCCAAAGGCAGCCGAGACCAAATCTGTGAAGGACGAAATCTGGAGATTGGCTACGACCAGTTTTGCTAAACTATCTAATTTTGAAGGCCGAGAAGATAAATTCTGCATTTGGTTATGTAATCAGTTGAATGATCTATTTTGGCCTTTTGCCAAAGATCTATATAATGTAGAAGTAAATAGGACTAAGAGGCTAAGTTTTGATAGCAGAAGAGAACAGAGACACAACGAGAGAGGCGGTAACAAGTTGTTGTATTTTGTTATCGCCCGAATCTCCTTGATCACCACCTCGTTTTGAGCATCTTCAGCCACGACAGCAAGATCGATCCAAAGGAAGCCGAGACCGAATATGTGAAGGACGAAAGCTGGAGATTGGCTACGACTAGTTTTGCTAAACTATCTAATTTTGAAGGCCGAGAAGCTAAATTTTGCGTTTGGTTATGTAATCGTTTGAATGATCTATTTTGGCCTTTAGAAAAAGATATATATAATATATAATGTAAATAGGACTAAGAGGCTAAGTTTTTGATAGCAAAAGAGAACAGAGACACAGCTAGAGAGGCGGTAACAGGTTGTTGTATTTTGTTATCGTCTGATCTTTGTTCTCTTCTACTATCAAAAACTTAGCCTCTTAGTCATATTTACATTCTACATTATATAGATCTTTGGCCAAAGGCCAAAATAGATCATTCAACTGATTACATAACCAAACGCAGAATTTAGCTTATCGGCCTTCAAAATTAGATAGTTTAGCAAAACTGGTCATAGCCAATCTCCAACTTTCGTCCTTCACAGATTTGGTCTCAGCTGCCTTTGGATTCGACCTCGATTGCCTTTGGAGGCAGTGATCAAGGAGGTTTCCATTCCTTAATGGCTTTAATTTTTTTAGGGTCTACCTTAACACCCTCGTGAGATACAATATGACCTAGATATTCCACCTCTTGTACTCCAAAGAAACATTTGGATATTTTTGTATATAATTGTTTCTCCTGCAATAGTTTGAGCACCCTGTCAACATGTTCAACATGATCCTTCCAAGACCTGCTGTAGATTAGTATATCATCAAAAAATACTAGCACAAATTTTCTAAGGAAGGGTTTGAAAATGGAATTCATCAACCCTTGAAATGTAGAAGGTGCATTCGTAAGGCCAAAAGGCATGAACAAAAATTCATAATGACCCTCATGAGTTCAAAATGCTGTTTTTGGAATATCTTCAATCTTCATTATAATTTGATGATATCCTAAATGAAGATCCAACTTGGTAAAATAAATTGCTCCATGTAATTCATCCAATAATTCATCAATCACAGGAATGGGAAATTTATTGTGAGCTTATTGAGCTCCCTATAATCCGGACACATGCACCATGATCCATCCTTCTTGTGTACCAATACTACAGGAGCAGAGAAAGAACTTTGAATAGGTTGAATTATACTCGCCTCTAACATTTCTGCAATCATACGTTCAATTTCGCTCTTTTGGACATAAGGATATCTATAAGGCCTGATGTTTGGAGGAGCACTTCCTGGAATCAAATGAATAACATGATCATGATCACGAATAGGTGGGAGTCCTTTGGGAGTTTCAAACACCTTAGAATTATTGTCCAAGACTTGTTGGAGATCTACAGAAATAGATGATTTTGATGTTGGAACTTCTAGTGAGCATAATTGTGCAATTACACCTCCTTGTTCTTTATTTAGAAGCTTTGTCATGAAATTAGAGCTTATTATCTTTCCTGGCTTCCCTGAAATACCCCGTAATTCTACTTCCTTTCCTTCTGAAAAAAATTTCAAGAAAAGTTCTTGAAAATTAAAAGCTATCGTCCCCAAAGATTGTAACCATTGTACTCCTAGTACAACATCAACACCTCCCATAGGAATGGAAAGCATTGGACTAGTCAATACATATTCCCCCATGGTTAGCTTGATATTATGGCATTTTCGAGAGCAATTTATAGTTCCTCCATTTGCAACCATCACTTGACATTCTGGTGCTGGGTATAGGAAACAATTTAATTCCTTGGCTACCTTACAATGAATAAAATTATGGGTGCTACCTGAATCAATCAACACTATTACCTTTTCTTCTTGATATGTCCTTCTATCTTGAGAGTTTGAGGAGTGGTAATTCCTGCCAATGCATTACACGATATGGTCGGACTCATTTCTTCCTCTTCTAGGGTTGGTTCCTGGTGTATATCCTCTTCTTGTTCAATTTCTTCTTCCTCTTCACAATCTATGTAAAATAATTTATTCTCAGCACACTTATGACCTTTAGTGTATTTTCTATCACAACTGTAGAAAAGCCCTTTTACTCTTTTTTCTTCCAATTGTTGTCATGTCAACCTTGTACGTTGTGGAAATCTAGGCGTAGCAACACTTCATTCTTTATAGAAGTGAGTGGTAGGCTTCCTTGTCGCCATAATTTTACATTCAATTTTTCTTGCCAACCTGAATGCCTTCTCCAATGAATCAGGTTCCAAAAAGTGAACTTTATGTTGGATGTTATCCTTTAAAATATCTATGAAGAGATCAATCCTGTGTTCCTCTGGAATATCAGTTACCCTTATATTCAATTTTTGGAAGTCCTCAATGTTCTCCCCCACTAAACCCTTTTGTTTGAAATTTATCAATTGGCTAAAGAAGGTGTTGCTCTTTGTATCCTCATAATGTGCTATCATTTCCTCCGTAAAAATTTACCAAGTGACAATTTTTTTACGGGAGCAAAGCCATCGATACCGTACAAATGTATTTTGTTCTAAATGTAAAGTTGTAATGCATACCTTTTGTGTGTTTTGCACATTATGGAGATCAAAATATTGCTCCATCTGTAGTATCCATGTTACAGGATCCTTTCCATCAAACTTCCTCATATCCATTTTTGGAATATGGTGGTTCTTCTTGCCAACATTAGAGTTTATGAAGTCACGATTAACATTTATTTTGTTCTCATCATGAGCTTCCTATACTATCTTTTCACCATTAGGAAACATTTCTTGTATCAACTTTTTCAAACCTTCCATGTCTTCTTTTAGATCATTCTTCATGTTTTCCATGTTGTCTTTCATTTTTTCATCGATCTTAGCTTCCATGTGATCCATCTTAGATTCCATGCCAGCTTCCATGCCATCTATATTAGATTCCATGCCTTTCTTCAAACCATCCATATTATTCTTTAGACCATCCATCTTCGCTTCCACGCCTTTCTTAAAAAATTCCATTTCATTTTTTGTTTCTCTTTGCAAGAGCGAAATTTGGTGCACTTGCTCTTGTAATTTTGATAGATCATGTTGCAATTCTTCATCTTCATGAGTCATAATAGAGCCTTATGAAGGCTTAATGGGTGTTGAATTATTTTCACGGGGCATTTTTTAGAACCCAATACTGATATCTATTCTACAATGTGCCCTTGGAATCAATTCAAATTGATTCTTCAAACAAGACTTATGCAATTTGGAAAAAAAAATACACACGTTTTTCTTTCTTTTGAGGAGCTCGATATTGAAATTGGATTATGTCTGTGATTGCAGCTCTTCAATATCTGAAATTTGGCACTGAGGTAGCCTTCTGAATTATCTTTCAAATGCCATAGGTCTGAATTGATTTGGATTCTCCAAGGCAAAGTTATGACCAATCTCCCACAATGAGCTAATTATGGACTCGTTTAGTAGTGCGAACTTGTACGACTTGCCATGTGTCACTGTTTCATCTTTTAGCTCTGAAATTGATAGCAAAGGAAAAAAGTCTGTACTTGAGACCACTTTTTACGGCACTCCAATCCGATGCTCAGAGAGAGAGTTATGAAGATTTTACCACGATCACCTCTTTGAGATGAAATTCAGGAGCCTAAAAAAGCACTACCTTCCACAGGTCATATCTCCGAAAATATTGTGAACCAAGATCTGAAATTTTGCAACAAATTTCCTCAAGATTTCAGCTTCGCGCCCTAAAAATTTCAGATTCTGAACCTTTGTAGAAAAAAAATTTATAGCGCAAAAGCCACGATGACCTGTTTAGATTAAATTGAGGAGCCTGCAAAAAGACCTAACTTCCACAGATGATATCTCCGAAAATATTGCGAACCAAGCTATAAAGTTTTGCGACGATGTTCCTTAGGATTTCCACTTCACATCCTAAAAGTTTGAACTTTTGAAACTTCGTAGAAAAAAAGTTATAGCGAAAATTCCACAATGATTCGTTTGGAGCAACGAAACCCTAGAATCCAAAACTCTGATACCAAATGTTGTGAAGCCAGCTCCAAAAATAGAAGAAAAGAGATTTCAACACCTTAGAAATAAGCCACTTCGAGGGGGCAACCTCCAATACATTACATGAATGAACAATTCTCGGATGATACAAATTACAAAACCTCCTTTCTATATATAGGAGTCCATGGGGCCACAATGTAATCCTAGCCAACCTAACAATAATAATTTAAGGGCACAATAATAACAATATGGGGGTTACAGGGGTACAATAATAACAATAAGGGGGTTACACTAACAACAATAAGGGACTATACTAGTAATATAGGGACCTAACAGGAAGCCGAGACCGAATCTGTGAAGGACGAAAGCTGGAGATTGGCTACGACCAATTTTGCTAAACTATCTAATTTTGAAGGCCGAGAAGCTAAATTCTGCGTTTGGTTATGTAATCGGTTGAATGATCTATTTTGGCCTTTGGCCAAAGATCTATATAATGTAGAATGTAAATAGGACTAAGAGGCTAAGTTTTTTATAGTAGAATATAATAGAGACACAGCCAGAGAGGCAGTAACAGGTTGTTGTATTTTTTTATCGCCCGAATTTGGGCTAGACGATGTATTAATGTATGTACTTGCCTCAGTGAATTAATAAAAGGGAGCTCCGCCTCATGTTTCACAAATTGCGTTTTTGTATTTGAGATGATGAATTGATTAAGGTACTGAGCAGTGTTTTTATTTAAAAGGGAAACATGCTGGTTGGCTAGGGCCCAGCCAACCCAACACGTTTACCCCATTTCCCATTTTCCTGTAATTTGTGTTTACGTTGTCAAGTGTGATTTAAATTTAAGCACATGCATTCCTGTCTGAGTGAAAGCGGATCTATTGTGTGAAGTAGATAAATTTCCTTTTCCTGCAATTTCCTTTCATGCACTTGATTTCAAATTGGTTTTCCTCCGCTTGGTCCAAGCAGGAGAAATAACCCTGCACCAGTGCACATTGGTGTGATATATCCTTTTCTGCAATTCTGTTTGATTGGTTTTCCCCGCCAGGTCCAAGTAGGAGAAATAACCCTGCACCAGTGCACGTTGGTGTGATATCTCCTTTTCTGCAATTCTGTTTGATTGGTTTTACCCGCCTGGTTCAAGCAGGAGAAATGAACCTGCACCAGTGCACGTTGGTGTGATGCAACAAACCTTCTTAGTCTACTTCCCAAAATCTTCTTTCTTTCATTAAATGCTTATGACAGGATAAATGTATGTTGATTGTTTCTTTATTCCTGCACTTTGTTAAGATCAGAAACATTCACTTTTTATGTGTGCAATTTGAATTAACAGTATAATAGCACTTGCAATAATTAAGCACTCATTTTAAGAATTAAATGCTTAGTGCAGGAAGCTCTAATCCGGTGCAAGAACTAGTTTCTTGCCACGGGATCTGAGTGCTTCGAACCTGGAAAAGTTCAAGCCCTTGCATGAAGTAAAAGCCTTTAATAAAGACACCATTTATACCTTCTGCATAAATCTTTGTTCCTGCACTAGTGCTAGTAGACTGTGATAGTGCAGGACAGATTAGCGCAAGAAGGAAATCTTTAAAGGAGTAGGTTTAGGGGCCCATCTAATGAGACTGCTAGTGTCTCTGCTAAATAAAAACACACACTCAGTAGTTAAACAATAATTAGCTGGAGTGATTGCCTTTTATCTTTAATTCCCTCTTGCAAATTAATTCTTTCTTGTTCCAGTCTTAGATTATTTTGATGGTTCAAGTTGCCTTTTTCTCTTTTTAATTTGATTCTTCAATATTTCCTTTAAAGAAAGTAGGGATTTATATTAGGAAAATTCATACCATCTTTGGAATTTCCTATGCTTCGTCTCTAAGTTTACGGATCCCCCAGGTTGACAAATTAAGTGTTGAGGAGTTTGCCTAAGTGTAATTCCTGCACCCAAAATTTTGGCGCCATTTCTGGGGAGGCGATTTGATTTGGTAAGAATTTTCTGATTATAAAATAGAGGTAATTTTTCCTTTATTTTTGCAGTATTGTTTGGAAAAGCTTCTTTGAAGGAATTTTACTAGTGTTAATTAATTTCTGATAGCATTTTTTACTAGAAGTTGTTTGCTATTTTTCTTTCTTTTTTGAAATAAATGCCTAGAAAAGGTAAGGGTTCGAAGCCCACTAAGGGCCAAAAGAATTATGAAAACAATTCTCATATTGGGTCTCCTTCTGTAAGTAGGAGGCCCAATCCAATTCAAACCCATCACGCAGGAAAAATCCACCTGGATTCTGATGACAACAGCTCAGGTGTGGATCAGCCCGTTGAGAGCGGTACAAGTAAAAGGGAAACAATGGTGGACCATGAAGATCATTTGGAAGGGACTGGTGAAAACCAGGTAAGTAAAGAACAATCCACTTTTGTGTTTCAAATTGTGGATCCTGATACTGTGGCACCAATGAAGAATATTCCACCATCATCTCTACCTCATTTCTATGGTAAAGTTCATGAAGATCTCAACTCTTTTGTATTCGAGTTTGATATTCTGTGTAGAAGTTATGATTATTCAACTGACGCTCAAAAGTTAAGATTATTTCTTGTTACTCTAAAGGACTCAGCTCTACGCTGATTTATGGGGTTAGGAAGAAACACTATAAACTCTTAGGATCAAATGAAGAGAGTGTTTTTTTCTAAATATCAAGAATATTGCAAAACTCGGGACATGCAGGATGAGATTTTTACAATCATACAGGATGATGATGAAACTCTTAAAGATTACCTAGAAATATTTTTGTATATTTTACAAAGGTCGAAACTTAAGTTTTATCCTAGTACTATTAGAACCTTGTTCTTAAGAGGACTTACTGATAATGCTAGAAATAATTTAAATCGGTTAGGACAAGGTGATATTTCTCAGCAAACTTTTGAGAAAATTTGTGAATTATGCAGGAAATTTTCAAGAAATCAGTATAGATCCAATAGAGGAACTCGAAATAGAAATAGAAAAACTGAATCTACTGATGCTATGATTATTGGACTAGAAAATAAAATGGAAAACATGAAAATTGATATAATGAATACTATTACCAAATAGTTATATTCTTTAAAATGTCAGCAAAAACTCATGAAGGAACAAGAGTCATTATGTATTTTCTGTCCTAAATGTAGAGACAAGCATGCTCCTAAAGAGTGTCCTCTTAATTTGAAAGAAACTAATAAGTGTGCTATTTGTGCAGAAGACCATGTCACAGAAAAATGTCCCTCTATACTTGGACTTAAAGCTGTATTTATAGGGGGACAACCTGAAGCTGAATACTTGTATGCTATGGGAGCAAGAAGGAATTGGCAATAGGTAGGTGCAGGTATGGCTCCTGAATTTTCACCACACTATTTTGGTTATAATTCACATTCATATTCTTATCCTAACACTAATTAGCAGTGGCAGTATGGGAATCAATATCAGCATGGGAAACCTTCTCAACCATGGAAACAAGGGTGGAGAGGGCCAACTCATTCTCCATACTCCCACCAGCCACCTATGCAGTCATATCCATCTATGCATACACCTTATTGAATGCCTCAAATTTCGAGTTAGTCTACGCCACCGTTGCCTTTACCTCCACCCTTTCGACCTCCTCAGTTGCCTGCTCAACCTATGCCCAATCCTAAAAATAATAAAGTAGTGAAAATGATCTATGTAGCAAACCCACCTTTACCATTCGAGTACCAGTCTATTCCAGTTGGGGTTCATGATATTCAATTAAGATCAGAAAGGACTGTAACATCAGAAAATCAGAAGCAACCTATAGTGATTGTTGAAGAGAAAGGAGAATAGGAAAATCTTAACCATTCTCTGAAAGTTGTCACTAAGCAGCCCTTACCTTTTGAATCCTTGCCATCTTCTTCCAACCAACCTCCCTTCCCAGAGAGGCTAGTAATGGAAAGAAGTGAGCCTATTTATGAGACTAGTTTGGCATCTAAGCTTTAGAATCTTTTCATTAAGATACCCTTGCTTCAAGCCATTAAAGAGATCCCCATTTGTACCAAAATTATTAAGGAACTCTGTCTCAAGAAACCCGAGAGGAAGAGATTGGAACCCCAAACCATTCAATTTGATGGTAGGGAAACAGAGTTTATGATGGGATGTGTGTCTATGGAAAAATACACTGATCCCAGAAACCCTGTTGTCTCAGTTTATATTGGTAATGTCCTTGTCTCTAATGTTCTTATAGACCTGGGGGTAGCCATTAATTTCATGACTAAGCAAACCATGGATCAACTTCGGTTATATCATTTTCATCCTACTCCCACTGTGCTTGAATTAGAAGATAGATCTAAAATTAAGCCAGAAGGAGTATTGGACGATGTGATCATCTCATTAGATTCTTGGGAATATGTTGCTGATTTCATTGTGCTTCAGCCAAAGAGCCCAGTGGGAGGACATCCCTTGATCTTGGGTCGACCATGGCTTGCTACAGCCGATGCATATATTAGATGTCGTTCCGGTGATATGTATATTTCACATGGAGATTCTAGAAAGAAAGTTACCTTATACCCCCCTGCCAGATCCATTCAGGACCTTCGAGATAATTTATGGTTGGATCAAAGCAGTGATGAGGAGACTCAGCCCATTTCCCTTATCCATCATTATACCGGGTCTTCACAAGAAGATGAGATTCAATATTTCCTGAATAATCTAGACAATATGCCTAATTTTGAGCCATTGAGCTAGATTTTTAGCATAGATTTTCAAGATAATCATGATTCTCATTCTTCTATACTGTTGCATTTGACCACTCCCTTAAGTACTCCTGAGCCTGACACTACTCTTGTTGAGATTAGCCCTGGTAAATCCTTGCATATTAGTTCAGATTTGGACTCATCTCAGCAGGAGCAGCTTGTGAATTTGTTGCAAAACCATCTTAGTGACTTTTCTTGGGGCTATGAAGATATGAAGGGTATTCCTTCTAAAACTTGTACACATCATATCTATATTTAGGAAGGAACCCGACTTGTCCAACAACCCCAAAGGCGAATGAATCCAACTCTAAGAGATATTGTGAAGGAAGAAGTACATAAACTCTTGGATGCCGGTTTTATCTATCCTATTTCCGACAGTTAGTGGGTCTCTCCATTAGTGCTAGTACCTAAGAAAGATGGAAGATGGCGCATTTGTATTGATTATCAAGAATTAAACAAAGCCACTCTCAAATATTACTTCCCTCTCCCTTTCATTGACCAGGTGCTTGATAGCCTTGCAGGAAATAAATATTTTTCCTTTTTAGATGGCTTCATTGGCTATAACCAGATACAGATTGCACCCGAAGATCAAGATAAAACTACTTTTACATGTCCATGGGGTACATTTTCTTATAAAGTGCTTCCCTTTGGTTTATGTAATGGCTCGGTTACCTTTCAAAGGGAAGTCCTGGCCATTTTTGCTGATCTAGAATTTGTATAAATTTATATGGATGACTTTTCTGTATTTGGTGATTCTTTTCAGGAAGCTCTCAAAAATCTGGAGAAAGTACTTGTTCGTTGTCAGGAAGCCCATCTCGCCTTGAGTGACAAGAAATGTAGATTGATGTGCAAAGCAGGAGTGGTACTTGGCCATTTGATTTCTGTTAAAGGTATCTAGGTTGATCCAGCAAAGATTGAAATCATTCTGCATCTTCCTGCACCCAAAACTCAAAGGGAAGTAAGAGGTTTTTTACGACATTCTGGTTACTATAGAAGATTCATTGAAATTTTTTCTAAGATAGCTGCCCCTCTTTTCTGACTTCTAGCTAAGGATATTGAATTTTCTTGGTCCACAGCTTGCTAATAGTATTTTGAAACATTGAAGGAAAAGTTAGTACAAACACCAGTTTTGAGAGGTCCTAACTGGTCCCTACCTTTTCACATTTCCTCTGATGCTTCAGATTTGGCTATTGGCACAACTTTAGGACAAGAGAAAGATAATAAATCCTATTCTATTTATCATATTAGTAAGAATTTTTCTTCCGTTGAATTAAATTATACAGTTACAGAGAAAGAGTTTTTAGCTCTAATTTTTGCAATTAATAAGTTCAGGCACTATATTACAGGATATGAAGTATTTGTACATACTGATCATTCCACAATTAAATATTTGATGAACAAACCATTGACTAGCGATAGAGTGACTCAGGGAAAAATTTAAGGATGGAAGTTTATCATAAAGTTTAAAATATTAGCGAATCTTACTTGTCCCCAATATGTAAATTGTAAAATTTTTGATGATATTTTTGTAAAAATATTTAGGTTTATAATTATTTTATATTTTTATATATGAAATTTTGGCGATTTTTAGGGTAAAATAATTTTATACTATAAAATTTTGGCGAATCAAATTTCAAAAAAATGGAAATTGGCGAATGTTTCTTTTGGAAAAAGCATGGAAAATTAGCCCACCTGTGAATATTAGCCCTTAAAATTTTCCCTAGAGTGACTAGGTGGTTGCTATTGTTACAGGAATTTAATGTTACTATTGTTGATAGACCAAGAAAATCTAATGTTGTAGTAGATTTTCTTTCTAGATTAGATAATCCTGGTGAAGCAACTCCTGTTAATGATGATTTTCCGGATGAACATCTTTTTGCTATGTCAATAGATTCTCCGTGGTTTGCTGACATTGCTAATTACTTGGATACTGGAAAAACACCACCCCACTTGTCTGCTCATGAAAAGTGGAATATTATTCAGAAAAGTGTTGCATACTCCTGGATTCAAGGATATCTCTTTTACACTAGTCCAGATCTGATTATCCGTATATGTGTAAGAGAGAAGGAAGTGTTTGAAATATTGAAATTTTCTCATGATGAACCTTGTGGAGGCCACTTCGCTAATAAGTGGACTGCATATAAAGTATTGCGTGTTGGTTACTTTTGTCCTTCCTTGTTTAAGGATGCCAAACAATATGTCAGGTGATGTGATAGCTATCAACGAATGGGCCAGCCTAATCAAACCAATGAAATGCCTTTATGCCTCCAAGTTATGATTGAGCCATTTTAAAAATGGGCTATTGATTTTATAGGGCCAATAAGTCCAACGTCATTAAGTAAAAAATATAATTTGGTTTGTACATATTTTGTTACAAAATGGGTAGAAGCTAAAGTTGTTTCCTTTGCTACAGAAAAAGTTGTTGTTGATTTTCTTTTTACTGAAATCTTTACTAGATTTGGTGTGCCTAGAGAAATTGTTTTTGACAATGGTCTGCAGTTTATTTCTAATCTGGTACAAGGTGTGATGGAGCAATACAAGATTTGACACAGGAAATCCATGCCATATCACCCGCAAGAAAATGACCAGGTGGAATCCACAAGCAAAGTGATCGAGTCCATTCTTACAAAGACAGTAAATATACATCAGAAATACTGGGCTGAAAGATTACCATAAGCTTTGTGGGCATACAGAACCACTTGGAGAAATAGCACGAGACATACACCATATGAGCTGGTGTATGGCAAACAGATTCTGTTACCAATTGAATTCTAGATCAAAACTTTCAGAATTGCAGTTCAATTAGGACTAGATCTCTTTGAGGCACAAAAACAACGTCTTCTCCAATTAAATGAGTTTGATGAATTTCGTAGGGATGTTGTTCAACAGAACATACTAATTTAGCAACAACGCAAAAGGTGGCATGACAAGTCTATTCAGAAAAAGCAATTCCAACCAGGTGATTGGGTGCTCCTTTATGATTCTAGATTTAAAATTTTTAAAGGGAAATTCCATACACGTTGGATGGGACCTTATGAAGTGATCCGAGTATTCGAGAATGGAGTAGTAGAAGTTAAAACTATTGATGGAAAAAATTCAGCATTCTTGGTAAATGGACACAGATTAAAAAATATTTTCAGCCACTTGCCAGGAAAGATTTTACACAGCAAGTCCAACAGCAATTCGGGACGGTAGTGGTGAATGGTAATACCAACCTTTTGAAAACCTGAACTCTTCTTCTTCTTAAATTCAAAAAAAAAAAGAGAGTAAAGAAAACATATTTTCATGTAATTATGAAAATCAGTTCGCTGACATGATTGCAGAAGGATCAACCTGAAAACCATCTTGTTGGTAGGAGGATAAAAAATTTCTAATAAAAAGATAATGTTGCTTGATCTTTATATATGCTAGTGACCGCCAAGTAAAAGTAGGTTCTTCAGAACCAACCTTTATACAATTGGGGTAATTAACATGGATATTTTTATTCAAGTAACGCTTAATTCTCGTTGCAGTTATTTTTCTTGCACCAGTGCAGGTAGAATTTCCAGAAAATTTTCTGCCTTTCTTCATAATCCACTTTCGTAATATTCCCTCAGTTTTCTTCTTCAATCCCAGAATGATTAACCTTCCCATATTCTTCTGAATTTACCCTGTCTGTTTCATAAAAACCCCACTTTACCCTTAATTTTTTTTCCCTATCCCACTTCTATTTATCCCCTCTTGTGGTACTATTCCTGGAATCCCTGTAACATAATTCCTTCCCATTCTGAAATTTCCCTTTTCCCACTTCTTTGTTCCCTTATGAATCCATTGCAGAATCTCACGCACAAAGAGAAAAAGGATATGCTATGAAGCATCAAGAAAGGGCAAAGAAAATTTCCAGTATAATTTTAGGAAGCCATGTTGGAAGTCCAGCCTATATTTTACTTAAATTCCATGTTCTTTTTTTTCTAGATATTATTCTTGCACTAGTGCAAGCATGTCGTCCTATATAATAAGTGCAAGAAGAATGGTACCAATAGAATAGCATAGTTTAAGCGGTGCAAGCAGACTGGTGCAAGCATGAACCCTGTCAGAAACATAGTACAATTTGTTCTTTTCATAGCATACATCATAGGAAAGTGGTCATCATGAAAGTTTATAAGAAGTATTTTCACTTAGTTGATGAGTACTTGTGCTATCATATTAACTAGGAGAAAGTTATTTAAAGTACACGGTGTTTTTAAGTTAAGAATCATGATCATTTTTTTAATGAATGCTAAAGTTCTTTTTTGAATTATGAAGGAGTGCGGAAGTGTTTAACCGTTGCTTGGATATAATTTCCCCTTTCCGCCATAATCCTAGATGTCCTTCACTCATAATGATTACCTCACCTAGCCGTTAAAATGCCGCCGCAAGCACCAGTCTGACACGATCTCAAAGATGCTGCACATCCACGGTTATTTCAGTGGAATGAATGGGTGATAAGATGGAAGGGATGGTGGACGGTTGGATCCCTATCTATAAGAACCAATTTTCCCGGTGTTGCATGTAAATTATTTACTATTCATAACCGTTAAGCAGCGATGCCGCCTGTTCGAAGCGAACTTTCGTCTCTCAGTAGGGTAGAACAGACTGTTGAGTATCACAATAGTATTGCACTATTGCGAGACTCAGGCTTTCTTCAATTCTTGCAAAATTTTGATAGGCACAACCGTGAAGTGGCCTTACAGTTTTCTAGAAGTTTAAAAAATGTCCGAGTAAAAATTGGGCCTCTAAAATTTGAGGTTACGGGAGAGTTTATAGCAGCAATGAAAGGCTTGGAAAATACTGGTGAGCAGTGGTTTAAAAATAAGAAAATGGAAAGGAAGCGATGGCAGCATTTCGTCGTCGACAAGAATATGAAGTTAGATTGGAAGAAAGGAATTCCACGCAGTGCCCTACTGGGACAGTGGCGGGACCTCCTTTTCATCCTACAGAAATTCGTAACTTGTGAGGGAAGGTACTCACTCACTTTTGTGTACCATTTTAGGATGTTGCAGCATTTCGAAGTTAACCGACACATCTGTTGGAGGATTGATTTCCCCCATTTTTTTTCTTAAGATCTTGGAAAGAATGGCCAAGGGTGTGCAGGACGGACGGGCAGACCAGGCTGACAAGAAGTTATATCACCATGGCCTGATAAAGATTTTGGTCCAGAAACAATTAGAAGTTAAAGGCATGACATGGGAGGCACTGTTAAAAAAAATACATAAAAAGACAGCTGCTGGAAAGGAGACAGAGGACCCCACCAACACAAGCAAGGGTCCGAGTAAGAATGTAAAGGGGAGTCCTTCTTGCACCAGTGCAAAAAGGAAATGACCTAAAAAATCAACAGAAGAAAGGGCCCATCTCGAAATAAGAAGACAACTAGTGTACCTGTTGAAGAGACTCCTTCTATGACACCATTATAGGCACAGACCCCCGAAGAAGACAACCTGTCGGTCCTTACGGACACAGAAAATTTTGTAGAGGTCGAAGATGACACTCTGTTGGCTGATTTCATTAAAAAGGCCTAGAAAAAGAAGAAGAAGAAGAAGAAGAAGAAGAAGAAGAAACAAAAGAATAAGAATAAGAAGTAGAAGAAGAAGAAGAAGAAGAAGAAGAAGAAGAAGTGTTTGTTGAAAACATGAGGGACACTGAGGTTCCTAAGGAAGACACAGCCCCTGTTGAGATAGAAAAAGAAAAAGATTCGATAACTCCTGCTGCTCGGATAGTTGAACTAGAGCTTCAAGTGCAGAACTTAGAACAGCTCATAGCTAAAGCGTAGGAGGATAAAGAACAGAGTAAAGAAGAATTAACTGCGGAGATCCAGAAAAATAAAGGAGAAGTTAGAGTTTGGAAGTACCGAGCTATGCAATGTTTCAAGAGACTTAAAAAGGTGGAAAAGAAACAAAAGAACATCAGAAAGAAGAAGTCTAAAACATTGCAGGCTGATGTCAGTATGTCAGAGTAGGATTGAGCTAGAATGCTCAAAGTTTTGAAGGTTTTTTGCAAAGGTAAAGAGTTGTGTGAGGACACACAACAACTTAGGGATGGGAGGATGTTAGCCCCCTAATTTTCTCTCATTTTTCCATTTTCCCCTTCCTAAATCATAACCATTTAACTCTGTTTTACCTATTTTATGCACCCTCATCTTGCACTAGTCCAAGCACGTTGACATATTTCGTATAAACTTTATTTTTCATACTTTTAATTAAACTTAGCATTAATTAAATATTTATTACATGATTTCTTAATTTTAATCACTCTTTGTAACTTATCAATATCTCCAATGTTTATTTGGTACTTAGAGTACTTACCATGATCGTTGATCCTAGTGCAAGATCAGATCTTGCACCGTTGCCAGCACAACAAGTCCTTGCAGCAGACCTGAACCTCTTTGATCACCGCCTCGTTTTGAGCAGCTTCAGCCACGACAGTAAGATCGATCCAAAGGCATCTGAGACCGAATCTATGAAGGATGAAAGCTGGAGATTGGCTACGGCCAGTTTTGCTAAACTATCTAATTTTGAAGGCCGAGAAGCTAAATTCTACGTTTGGTTATGTAATCGGTTGAATGATCTATTTTGGCCTTTGGCCAAAGATCTATATAATGTAGAATGTAAATAGGACTAAGAGGCTAAGTTTTTTATAGTAGAATATAATAGAGACACAGCCAGAGAGGCAGTAACAGGTTGTTGTATTTTTTTATCGCCCGAATTTGGGCTAGACGATGTATTAATGTATGTACTTGCCTCAGTGAATTAATAAAAGGGAGCTCCGCCTCATGTTTCACAAATTGCGTTTTTGTATTTGAGATGATGAATTGATTAAGGTACTGAGCAGTGTTTTTATTTAAAAGGGAAACATGCTGGTTGGCTAGGGCCCAGCCAACCCAGCTCGTTTACCCCATTTCCCGTTTTCTTGTAATTTGTGTTTACTTTGTCAATTGTGATTTAAATTTAAGCACATGCATTCCTATATGACTGAAAGCAGATCCATTGTGTGAAGTAGATAAATTTCCTTTTCCTGCAATTTCCTTTCCTACACTTGTTTTCAGATTGGTTTTCCTCTGCCTCGTCCAAGCAGGAGAAATAACCCTGCACCAGTGCACGTTTGTGTGATATCTCCTTTTCTGTAATACTGTTTGATTGGTTTTACCCGCCTGGTCCAAGCAGGAGAAATGAACCTGCACTAGTACACGTTGGTGTGATGCAGCAAACCTTTTTAGTCTACTTCTCGCAATATTATTTCTTTCATTAAATGCTTATGACAGGATAAATGTATATTTATTGTTTCTTTATTCCTACACTCTGTTAAGATCAGAAACATTCACTTTTTATGTGTGCAATTTGAATTAACAGTATAATAGCACTAGCAATAATTAAGCACTCATTTTAAGAATTAAATGCTAAGTGCAGGAAGCTCTGATCTGGTGCAAGAAATAGTTTCTTGCCACAGGCTCTGAGTGCTTTGAACCTGGAAAAGTTCAAGCCCTTACATGAAGTAAAAAGAATTTAGTAAAGACACCATTTATACCTTCTGCATAAATCTCTGTTCCTGCAATAGTGCAAGCAGACTACGATAGTGCAGGACAGATTAGCGCAAGAAGGAAATCTTTAAAGGAGCAGGTTTAAAGGCCCATATGATGAGACTGCAAGTGTCTGTGCTAAAGAAAATCACACACTCAGTAGTTAAACAATAATTAGCTGGAGTGATTGCCTTTTATCTTTAATTCCCTCTTGCAAATGCATTCTTTCTTGTTCCAGTCTTAGATTATTTTGATGGTTCAAGTTGCCTTTTTCTCTTTTTATTTTGATTCTACAATATTTCCTTTAAATAAAGTAGGGATTTATATTAGGAAGATTCATACCATATCTGGCATTTCCTGTGCTTCGTATCTAAGTTTACAGATTCCCCGGGTTGACAAATTAAGTGTTGAGGAGTTTGCTTAAGTGTAATTCCTACACCCAACAATTGATGAGTACCTTGCGACTGGTGCAAAGGTCTCATCATAATCAATCCCCTCCACCTGAGAGAACCCTTTGGCCAAAAATATGGCCTTGTGTTTCTCGATACTCCCATCTATTACCTGCTTCACCTTGTAGATCCACTTGGATCCTACAACTGGCTTCCCTTATGGTCTTGGTACAACTTCCCATGCATTATTTTTGATAATGGAGCCATACTCCTCAACCATGGCATCAACCCAAATTGGTTGTTACATTGCTTCCTCAAAAGAGGATGGATCTATCTCTACACTCTTTCTCATAAGAACCATGTAGCGAGTGTACCTCTCTAGGGACCTTCTTTGCTTGTGCTTTGATGTGAGTGCTCCCACACTATCTCTACCATCAAGCACCAACCTTTCAGCCTCTCTGGTGCGCTTCCTTCCATCTCTAGATGGATTTGCATGAGTGTGTGCTTCCAATCTCTATTCCTCTACTTGTTCCTGATCCACATCTAGAGGTTCTTCTTTTGGAACCTAGAGCTCCTCAAATTCATGAAAATTAACCTCCCTCTCAAGGGAAATTCACATGGCCTTCTATTCATCGAATTTCACATCTCTTGTAACCACTGTCATCCAATGTGCTCAAAATTACACCCGATAGTTGTGATGTGTATTAGTGTGCCCCAGAAATATTCCCAACTTAGATGTTGCCTCTAGCTTCTTACTAGTATCTTTTTTTACATGACAATAAATTAAAGAACCAAAAATTTTAAAGTGCACCACATTTGGTCTCTTACCTAGAAAAGATTCCTCTAGTGTAGTCATCCCAAGTATCCGATGAGGACTTATGTTATGCAAAAATCCTGTTGTGTTGAATGCTTCATCCCACATATGCAACAATAGGCCGTGATCATGCAACATCACTCATGTTGCTCCCACAATAGCTATGCTCTTCCTTTATGCAACCCCATTATGTTGTGGGTTATGAGGTGCTACCATTTCTCATTGAATTCCTTCTGAAGCATATAAGTTCTTGAATTCATTTGAGGCATATTCCCTACCATGTCACTTATAATATCCTTCACCTTCTTCTCGGTATCTTTCTCGAAAAGTAATTTAAACTCATAAAACTTTAAGAATGTCTTACTTTTTTTTGCATGAAGAAAATCCAACACTTGCATGAAAAATCATCTACAAAAATCACATAATACATGTGTTTTTCTGTGGAGGATGTCGAGAATGGTCCAAACACATCTGAGTGAACTTTCTCAAGGATCTATTTTGCTCAATTTTCCTTATCATGAAAGGTGGACTTGGTGTACTTCCCCAATGTACACCCTTTTCATGTATCTCTCTGCTCAAGTGCATCCTTGGGAAGTCCTGTAGAAATTTGTGGCATGATCTTCAAAGCGCCATGGTGTAGATGGCCCAATATTCTATGCCATAACTCATCGATGTCTTGACTCTCCACCTTCTCTATTTTCGTGCACATGGAAGCACAATCTTCTACATCCAATTTGTAAAGGTTCTTTACTCAGACCACAATCTTCTTCACATGTACCGTGGCTTTGTGATGAACAAATTCCTTTCCTTTGTTAAATATCACATCATAGCTATGGTATTCCAACATAGAAACTGGAACTAAATTATTCTGTAAACCAGGAACATACATGACATATTCTAATGTGAGAGGAGTACCATAATCCCTCTAAAAGGTAATTGTACATATGCCAATCATGTTATACCTCCTGTCATCTCCCATCTCGATGTGCATGTGGAGATCCTTCTCCTCCAACTTACCGAAAAGTTATTTTTTGTCAGTCATATGGAATGAAGCTCCACTATCTAAGTACCACACCAAACACATTGTCGATGACACCATGCATGCAATGAGGGTGAAATCCAACTCGAACTCTGTAGCAAGTGCTTCACGTACTGCTACTCCTGAGGGATTTTTTCCGGTCTTCTTTTGTAGACACTATGTAGCATAGTTTCCAAGCTCATGACATTGAAAACATTTTATCTTTGAAAAGTCTCGCTTCTTGGCTTCCTGACCAGAATCTGATTCGGAATGGGACACCTTCCCTTTCCATTTCTTCGCCTTTCCATCCAAGTCAAAATTATCTGGTGTCCCATTTCATTAGTCTTTGATGAGGATCCATCTCTGGTGTTCCATCGAATCTGTTATTGTACCAAGTCAGACCACAATCACTCCCACTCTGGTAGCTTCTCCCTCCCATTCACCGAATCTTTGTAGTTGTGCCAACTCTTAGGAAGGCCTAGAAGTGGTAGGCTCACCGGATTTTCCTTGGAAACTATCACACCAACACTTCCAAGCTCATCTTGACATTGAGTGAACTTCATCAAGTATTTTGGTATCGTGTCACCCTTCTCCATCTTGATCTTTCTAGGCTTTTCCTTAGTGCCAGTTTCCTATGATCGTTGTTATTCTAAAACAGATATTTTAAGGCCTTCCACATAGCATATGGAGTTTCCTTTCCATGGAGGTTCAAGACAATATGATATCGAATTCCTTCTAAGAGAATCCTTCTTGCCTTTGCTACATTCTTCGTCCATGCATCAAGATTTTGAGTATCCACTGTTGTGGGCTTGGGAATATCATTTTCTATGAATTCCTTCAATCCATTTTCCTCCAACATTGCCTCCATCCTGTTCTGCCAAGCTATGTAATTCAAACTACCATTAAGGGAATATTCAAGTCTCAATCCATAGAAAGACATCCTAATCTATAGTTGGTCTTGAAGAATAAATCTGAAAATTACAACCAACCAACCTTTAATATTCAATAAAAAAATTCATTTACATGGGCTAGTGCACCTACCAACCATTTCGAGACCATTGGATGGATATGTGGTTTATGGTATTTGATAAACATTCCTGTAGTAATAGGGAGGAAAATCTATATTTCTTTAGGAAATTATTGGTGGAGTTTCAGATTGGAATCCATGTCAACTACTTTGACATTTGAGAATTCCAAGAGGTGGGTCGTCGATCTGCACATGATAGAAAAAATGTTAGGAAAAACCCAACACTAGGTCCTCATCCACCTAGATGAAATCCTTGCACCCCTTCTTTGTATCCTCTAGTAATGGATAAAATTATGGAAACGTAGACATCAATAGACACATAAACTCACATCTTAGTGTTGCATGGCAACTTGGTAGCATCATCACACCAAGATCCACCACCAAATAATGTAGTGGGAGGGGTTGGATCATCAAATGTTGCTACAAAATTTTACTAGTAGAGTCCACATGGAGGTTCACTTGAGCCTGGAAGATGTACCAATTATGGATCAAATTACTATGGGAAGATGAAGGGTAGTAGGAGTTAGATTTTTATGGAATAGGTTATTTATTGAGCATATTTACATTCTTTATATGTGAGTTTGTGTGCGTGCGTGCATGCTATTGTGTGTTTTCATTACATATCTAATTATATGTTGTTTTTAGTTGCTAAACCATGATATTACTACCCCTACCCTTATAGATGCATCAATATTATTTTTGGCCACTTATGTTGCAATGGATTTTTCTTTCTCATTTGGTGTACTACATTGTGAGGTATGGTGAATTATAACTATCCCTTGCAAAAAAAATTATATTTTTTTAGTCAATATACAAATTATTTTAGTTAAGGTATAAATTGTAGTGTTCATTTAATATTTTTATAGATTGTGATGACACTAGGCAAGGATCCAGTCCTACTTGGGGTTGATTATACTCCTCTTCCTAGGTATCACGTGTCAAATTAGATTTTGCTTAAATGGTTATTTAATTATCTTATTTTGGTTTACTAATTGAAATATTATACATGTGAATGTAGGTGCCTTCATTTTCTCAGTTTTATACTCTTACCCCTACATATCATTCACCACCATCCATTGTTCGCCCATCATTTATCCATCATTATTGTCACATTTCCCCAATGTTTGGTGTCCAACTTAGCTCTACTAGGGAACTTACATCATTAGTACAACCCATGGGTGTTGATTTTCACCTAATTCTCACCACCTTCATCATCCTAACCACCCATGTAAGTTGCATCAATAGATCATTTGGAAAGCACCCCCCCCCCCTTGATTTTGACTACTATTATTCCATCCTTAGTGGTTTATCTAGATAGCCGCCATGCATTCCCTTGACCATAAAACAATGATGGCGTTGATGGGTGGAACGTGAATCTTGCTGGAATGCCCTCAATGAAGGGAGGAAACCTGCCTGAGTCCTAATTATACTCGCTTTCATTTGGTGTGGTAACCTTCGACTAATATGTGGGATCAGTTTCCACTTAGAGCATGAAGAAGCGTTCTTGTATAAATGATCAACTTTACTATTCATGAATTTCATTGTTATTATTAATTTTATTCTTTATGTTAATTGATAGATGATTTTTGGAAATTTATTGCCGGTCTAAATAATCATGAGAAAAAATAACTATAATTCTTCACTTAAATATAAGTTAATATTAATAAGTTTGTATGCCTTCCAAGACATCAATCAAGAAACAATTATAAGCACAGAGAAAAATTATTTTCTTTAAATCTTAAACATTCACATAAATATATGTTAATATGCAAGACTCAAGAAACTTAATGCACACAATTTACCAAACATCTATTCATATATATCCTGGATAATAAAATTGTATTAATCAACAAAAATGGGGCCTTCATTTACAAAATATTTCAGAGTCGAGCCTTCTAAAAAGAGGTATTTTGTATATACAATTATCTTCCACTTTTCCTCCTCCTCCCTTTTCTAAGAACAACAAGGCTACAAAAAGAGCCCTTGACTACTAATGCTATGTTTTTACTTCTTTTATGCGACTTCTTGTCAGTGCATTTTCCAAGCGATGTGTATATTTAGGATCTCGAAGATCCAAGTGTCTTCAAGCTTCTGTAACTATCTCTTGGTCCTTTTTTTTTTTTAGAAAAAGAAGAAACATTGTATATATATTACTAATAAATAGTACATATTCAATAGATAGCATTGACATAATAATGTCAAAAACATCTGTGTATACACTGGATGTCCCAATCACATAAACCTCTCCCTTGTAATGAAGTGCAAAATAGAGAGACCCTCATAAAGTATCCGGGGACAAAGTCCATATACAAGAAAAATAGTGAGATATCAAAATTGGTCCGCATAGAGACGGATGAAGATGCCCCATAATAATAAAATACTAATATGTGCATACAAAAAAAGTAAAATAGAGGCACCAAAGTCAATCATGATAAAAAAAATATGTGCCCCGATGAGATCCAGTGTAGATGATCAACCGCAACCAAAAATAAAAACAGATATGGCTTTTAGAAGTCAATCCATGAAACTTTGATAATAGTCGGCTTGCATGACCAAATCGCTTGCATGAATCTCATGACAGTAGTGCAAAGATGCATCATGGATCACTGTGTCCAATTTATCATAAACCTGCAGTGTCAATTATGTGAAAAGTGCCTATGGAAATAAAGACCGGTAATTAAAACGGAGGCCCGTCAGCAATCATGGAAAATCATGGGAGAGGAACCACAAATTGTTTGAGTAGTAGTCCCCCCCCAAAAGTGTGTAATGTTGAAACTAACCATGGGAGCAGAGAGGCCATGTTTTGATAGGCTGTCTGATCAAGAGTTGATATCCCTATATATATGCAACATTGGTGGATCATTGAGCTTGTGGAGCAGATTTTTCACCTGAGTGATCCACCCTTGTAAAGCTCTTGGTTGAAAATTTGTCTTACCTCCAATGCCATCAATGACAACTTTTGGTCCTTAACGTACAAGTTTCAAGGTCTTGTATATCGGTATTCATTTCGGTAGTGTAAGAATGGAGTTGGGTTGCCTCCCTAGTGGGTTTGATGATGAATTGTTGTATTGAATTTTCATCCACCCTTTTATTTTTGTAAATTACGGGGATTGTTGTGGCTCAAAATTTAGTTATATCATGTGATATCAGTCTCGTGGATGTGAAGTTAGCTAGGACACACATAGTCCCTAATCCCCATTCTCATAAAATTTCTACAACTGCATCCCACATATTCTTTACCAACACGCGAGCATTGGTAGTTATCACTTTATCTTCCTCATGTTATAATCTCTAGACATTTATCAAAAACTTATCTTTCCTCTTCTTCTCATTTCACAATCTTGCAATGAATCAGAGCATCCTTGTGTTCCTTCTGCAACTCTAGTATTTGGCCAAGGGACATGTTGAATTTTTTGTAGGTTCGATCTTCAATATCTAATTTCAACAATTTTTTTTCAATGTAGGTACAACATTTTTCAAAATATTGTAAATTTTCTAAAAAGGAGACTTGTTCTCTTTGGAAGTCGTTATTTATTCTTATTTCATAAGTTTTCAACACTTGAAGACTAATTCATGTCTTCTATGTCTAGTTGATCCTATCATTGATCTCTTGTCTATGGTCCTCATTTAGTTTCTTTATATCATTAAGATGAGCTTCCATGAGTTGTGTTTTATGTTCCTTAGACTAAGATTTTAAGAACATAGATAAATCTAGGCATCGCGTTTCTAATCCTTCCTACTTTTATGCCTCCAAATACTGCTTTTTTTCTTTCAATTGTTGTTGCAAAACATTTATTGTCTACTTCAATTTCTCCATGTCTAAGGATATACTATGAGTGGTGGCCTTGTTAGTTATCACCAGGGCTTTGAGAACTGAGGCTATATCAACAACAACTTGCTAATTTATTTTCCCAACAATACTCGAGATAATCCTTTATTCTAGGATTTCTAAAGTAGAAACCTCTTCTCCACTACTTCCAATATTTCACCTCTTCAAGATGTTGTGAATGACCACCATCCTGTACATACTGTAATACTAGTCAGGTAAGTCAATGAATTCATCTTCAATATCGTTGGGGTGATCCAAAGGAGGTGTTGCACCGGTTTTCTTGTGACCAAAAGGATAGAGGAGATTGGACTTTTCCGGATGATGGGAACCTATGCTAGAGTAGTTGTTGGGACAGTTAGTTCCAAGACTTATTGTTGTTGGGAAGGCTTTATGTAATGTTGTTTCTCTTTTACCTTATAATTATCTTTCCATGGTACAATTGTTTCTATCTTAGGTTCATCATCATTGATGGTAATTTGCTCGATGATTGAGGTGTCAGCTTGGGCCTACTTTTATTATAGTAGTCTCATCTATACTTCAAGCCTTTTCTTCTAAGGATATCCATCCTTAAGCTTCTTTTATTCATCATTTACTTCTTGGAGAATTTATATTTTAGAGAGGCATCACTATTTTTGTCTTTCCCTTTGTTCTTATTCTAGAAGTCAGAAGTTTGGTAGGTGTTTTTTTTGTTGTATTCTCATCCCTACTTCCTCATATGTGAAAACATCTTGAAATATCAAATCATCAGGATCAAATTCATGATGATATGGATAATTAAGCCTTACAGACTTATAATGTTATTTTACCATGCCATGGGGGTCATGCCTTTTGAAAGTGCCTATAATAAGCTTTAATTGATGTTGTCAACTTCATTAATGACCTAAGGGAATTTGTTAAAGTGTAATGAACTATAATTAATGGGAATCCTGCCATAATCTCTTAATTTTATTTGGTAAATCCAAATCCACTCTGGCTTCCACTATATGATATGCGATCTTTTGAATTATCAATCAGTCAAGGAAAAAATGTGCCATTGAGTGCAAGGGTGACAAATAGTTGAATACCCTGATGTATGTATAATGTTACTCATAATACCAATTCCAAATTCCCCTAATGGTAATCCTTACTTCTTAAAATAAATGGGGTGTGAGAAAATTGAAGAGAATCTGGTGGGCCTAGGCCAAAAACTAATCACAAAGTTCATAAAAAAACTTAGGATATTGATATTACCACAACTCTTGACAATATATATGAATAGGGGGGAGTGCTGGAGTCCACTTCAGTTCATTACCAAAAAAATATTTTTGGTGCATAGAGAATCTACCAAATATGATGACATGTAGAAGGATGCACTTTGATTTGCATGGAAAACCTTCACCTTTGAAATATTTTTCAATAAATTACTAGATAAAATGTTGGAATAATTGAATATATTCCCTTTGGAGACTATTTTTGTTGATAGGGGTAGCCATTTCATCTTGATGTGTGAGGTGTTGAATTCTCCATAAAGTTCTATAATTATCGCTATAATATGGAAAAAGGGATAATATATATATTGTGTGAGACATTTTTTATCAATGCATTCCTTGAAGGCATCAGTGTTCCACCACCAACCCTTTATAATTTATATAAACTTGGGGATGAGCTGCAAAGAAATTCTCTAGAAATTTCTTGGTCAACTTAAGCTCAATATGTTGAGATGATTAATCTCGTAGAATGCATCAACCTTTAGAGAGGCAATAGTTTCACCTTTGTTTTTCAAAATGAATTCTTTCTTCAAATTTGTTTTCGTTGCTACCCATCTTGTCATGCCGTTATAAGGCATGACCAATGGTCTAGTGGCAACTTGATAGATCTCAAAATTTCTGATGTTTCACATTGTCATGTAGTCTTTACTTTATGCATTGAATTGGGAATTTGCATAGATTTAGTAAATATCACCTCAATCTGGATGAGTCTTATTTCCATCAAATTTCCTCGTTTCTCCATAAAAAAAATTTCTCATAGGTGGGTCAGGCATTGTGGGTTCTATAATGGTAATATTTTGTACCTTGACGTATTGTGTTTTTTACATATTGAATATTAAATATTTCTTTATGACCTGCTTATGAAGAAAATAATTGTCATCTCTACCATATAAACCATGGAATTGTTTTTAGTGCAACTTTTTGGAGATTCTAGTGCCGGAATCTGGCGAAAAAAATTGAGGTTGAATCTTGATTTTTGTTGTTGAAACTGCTTTTTTTTAGTATATATGGATTCAATACCCTAAAAAACCCCTAGGGCACTTAAATTGTGCAAGTTTATCCATCCAACTTCTATTTTCAATGAATTCCTACTGGATTTTAGAGAAATTAAACTGGGAAAATCCATCGGAAAAGCCTTCAAAAAGTCTCACTAAAGGAAACTCGATAAACAATTCATGCGAAGAAATTCAACCCAATTGTAGCAACTTACTCAAGCATATATTTGATAAAATAGAAGAGAGATGGAAAACAATAGGTAGAGTTCTAGTGCGGGGATGAAAAACGAGTTAAGGGACAAAGTAATTATGTAGACATGCAAGAGTGACAAGTTAGGCTTGATTAAACACTTTTAAAAGAGATAATTGCATAACATAGATAAAGGATTTTAATTCAAAAATTGGTGCAACCATTAGATAAATATTTTAATGTGGTATTGGGTGGCATAAATACCAACCAAAAAGTACTAGAACAATCATGCAGGGGTTGGGTGGAAGAGTAGGGGGTTGGGGGTGGAAGGCTAGAAATACACTTTCAATCGAACTCCAATCTACAAGCAATAAGTGTTTTATTTCCCTTTGGATCTATGAGAATACAACTAACACCTGTACCGTCCTTGGAATTGGAGCTGTTGAAAAATAAAGATTATAATTTGACATTTCATTTTAAATCTAATACACTTTAACCTAGTGTAGGATAGTCAATGTTTAAAGACTATGGAATATTGACTAAATTTGACTTCCCATGCGAATCTGCATAAGCAGATGAATCTACCTGAATTTTTTTGAAACATGTGTTGATAAAGAAATTCCCTAAAATATAATTATTAAACAATATAGGTTCATTAGGAGCTTCTAAGTTAGTCAACACATATTTCATATATATTTTGTGATCTACTTTAATATTGTTATCCTACACCCTATGAGGTAGCCACAAATTGTTGGGTATGTGTTATATTATTTCCATGACTAGTCATGCGCGAGGGTGTCATAAGGGGGGCTACAGCACCCCGGGAAAAAAAATTTGGACCTTATTTTCCGGTGGGCGGACCCGCCCATGGTTTTGTGCATGGGTTTGCACATGGTTTTGGGGCATGATGGTTTTCGGCCCCTGGTATTTTGTAGATTTGGTCAAGGGAACTTTGATTATGATCTAATCCAGGGTTAATGGATTGGGGTTTATGTATGTTTAGGCATGTATATATATGTGTTGTAACACTAAAAGGAATAGAATGAAAAATAAAGCTAGTCGTCCCGATTTGGGATCCAGGGGAAAATCTTTGTGTTTATCCGTTTTATGTTTTATGCTCTCGCTATTGTTTATTTTCTGTTTTAAGATTCGTTTGTAGATAATTTCTGTACAGGGTTAAAACCTACATTTGGTATTGGAGTTGTTTCAGCTTCAAGGGGATGCCTTTGCTACTGATGGGTTTTTTTTCTTGGGCCTGTGGTAGACCCTGTTCAGTGGGATATCTACAGGATCGATTCTTGCTGTGAAAGAAAATGGCGAGCAGTGGAAAGATAGAGATCGAGAAATTTAATGGCCAGAGTTTTGAGTTGTGAAAGCTCGAAATGGAGGACCTGCTGGTCGATAAATATCAATGGATCGTGGTAGATCCAGGTACTAAAGCAATGGCAATGTCAGATGAAGACTGAAAGAAGTTGGATCGGAAGGCGAAGAGCACAATACGATTGTGTGTCTCAGATTCAGTATTATTGAATGTATCTCGGGAAGCTATGGTGAAGAATTTGTGGGACAAAATTGGGACTTTGTACCAATCTAAGTCTCTGGTGAATAAATTGTTCCTGCAGAAAAAGTTGTATAACCTGAGGATGAAGGATGGAGATTCGGTGACAGAGCATCTGAATGCCTTCAATATTGTGGTAAGTCAACTGTCATCTGTTGAGATTAAAATCTCAGATGAAGATAAGTACATCAGTTTGTTTTGTTCTCTACCAGACTCGTGGGACATCTGGTTATTGCAATAGGTAGCAACACAACTACCTTGAATTTTGATGACATTGTCTCAGCCTTACTATCAGAGGAAATGAGACGGAGAACTATGGAGGGCAAAAATGGATATGCCTTATCTGTACGAGGAAGGTCACAAAATAGAAACAAGAATAAGGTTTCAAGTGGGAGATCTAAATCTAGAGGGAGATCTAAATCTCCTGGAAAGTTTGTAAAGGTGTGCTAGAAATGTGGAAAGGAAGGGCACTACAAAAGGGAGTACAGATCTAAAGCTCCTGAGAAAGGAAAGGGATCTGATGATGCTCCTTTTGCAGAGGAAAAAACCACCTCGAATGAAGGTGGGGATGTGTATTTGGCTTCTTCTTCAAATACACATGTAGATCATGAGTCATGGTTGATTGAATCGGGTGTATCCTTTCACTTCACTCCCCATAGGGAGTGGTTCTGTGAGTATGAGAAATATGATGGCGGTGATGTCTTCCTAGGGGATGATAAGAAGGCCAAAATCGTCAGACGTGGAAAATTCAAGCTGAAGCTGCAAGGTGGAAGTATTAGAACACTTCCTGGTGTTCTGCACATTCCTGCATTGGCCAGAAATCTGATTTTTGTAAGAAATATGGATGATGCAGGTGTAAAAACAGTGTTCGAGAAAGATACCTGTAAGATGGTTCGGGGAGAACTGGTATTAATGAGGGGATTTTAGATTGGAACTCTGTACAAGCTTCAGAGCAACACTATTATTGATGGGTGCAACAGTCCTGTGGTTCTTGAAGGTGGAGCAGAAAGCCTAGTGGTCTCTGGAGAAAAGACCATGCTATGGCATCAAAGGCTTGGACATATTGGAGAGAAGGGCCTTTAGATAGTACATGGAAATGGTATGGTAGAAGGTATGTCTAATTTCTCTTTGGATTTCGATTTCTGTGAACATTGTGTATATGGGAAGCAGAATCGAGTGAGTTTTCCTTCTGGTGCTAAGAGGGCGAACAAGATATTAGAGCTTGTGCACAGTGATGTGTTTGGACCTGTGTCAGTTCCATCACTGGGTAAGTCTGTGTACTATGTTTCATTCATAGATGACTTCTCAAGGAATACATGGTTATATTTCTTGAGGAAGAAATCTGAAGTCTTTGACAAATTTAAAGAATTTAAGGCTTTTGTGGAAAACCAGATAGAGAAGAAGATAAAGGTGCTGAGGACAGATAATGGTGGGGAGTTTTGCAAGAAGGAATTTGAAGAGTTCTGTAAGAAATGTGGTATAGCATGAAAAAATACTACTCCATACACACCTCAGCAAAACGGAGTTGTAGAAAGAATGAACAGAATGCTGATGGAAAAGGCAAGAAGCATGCTCAGTGGTACCAGGTTAGGACAAGAATTCTGGGCAGAGGTAGTGGAGACTGCATGTTACTTGGTTAAAAAATCACCTTCATCAGTGTTGGAGGATAAGACTCCACATGAGGTATGGACTAGTAAGAAACCCTCTCTTTCACATCTGAGGGTATTTGGATGTGATGCATATGTACATGTTTCGAAGGAGAAAAGGACCAAGTTGGATAATAAATCTGAAAGGTGCATCTTTATTGTATATAAGGATGGTTTAAAGGGTTACAAAATTTGGAACCTAGAAACAAGGAAGGTTGTGTACAACTGAGATGTAGTGTTTAGAGAGGTGAAAGATGTTGTTAAACAAGAAGTCCTACCAAATTAACTTGAGAAGATAGAGTTTGAGCTAAAGGAGTATGAATCAGACTCTACAACAGAAGAAGACTCAAAAGAGGAAGAACCACAAACTCCAGCTGTGAGAAGATCAGTTTGGGAAAGAAGGAAACCAGAAAGGTATAGTCCATCTGCTTTCTGTTCAAGTTTTTCCTTAACTATAACTGATGATGATCCAAGAACTGTCAGGGAGGTAGTAGATTCAGAGGATGGAAAACTCTAGAAGGAGGCCATGGTTGATGAAATGACATCCTTGCATAAAAATGAGGCATGGGATCTAGTGGAGTTGTCGGCTGGAAGGAAGCCCATCGGGAGAAAATGAGTGTTTAAGAAGAAGATGAATGTAGAAGGCAAGGTGGATAAATACAAAGCTTGGTTGGTAGCAAGAGCTTATTCCCAGGTGCCGGGAATTGATTTTGGTGATATTTTTTCTCCTGTTGCCAAAGTTACTTCTATTAGATTAATTTTATTTGTTGCTGCTGCATTTGATTTTGAGGTAGAACAGATGGATGTGAAGACTACATTTCTTCATGGGGATTTGGAAGAGGGGATCTACATGAAACAACCTGAAGGGTTTATGGTGAAGGGAAAGAAAGAACTGGTATGCAAGTTAAAGAAGTCTCTGTATGGGTTAAAATATTCACCAAGGATGTGGTATCAGAAATTTGATAACTATATAAGGGGACTTGGCTTCACCAGAAGCAAGGAGGATCACTGTGTTTATTTTAAATTAACTAGTGACCGTGTTATTTATTTGGTCTTGTATGTGGATGATGTGTTGTTGATTGGAAATGACAAAGAAATTATCCAAGATTTGAAGACCCAACTGTTCTCCAAATTCGACATGAAGGATATTGGTGCTGCAAACTATATTTTGGGCATGGAAATTAAGATATATCGGGAAAAAAGGAAGCTCTGGTTAAACCAGAGGAAGTATGTTGAGACTATATTGTAGAGGTTCAATATGCAGGATAGTAAACCAGTGAATGTTCTGATTCCTGTAGGTGTAAAACTGTTTGCTGAACAATGTCCCAAGACACAAGAAGAAGAGGAGGATATGTCCCATGTTCCATATGCAAGTGTAGTGAGTAGCCTGATGTATGCAATGGTCTATACTAGACAAGACATTGCACATGCATTGGGAGTATTGAGCAGGTTTATGTCAAACCCAGGGAAGGAGCATTGGACAACAGTGAAGCGGGTTTTCAGATATTTGCGTGGCACTAGTGATTATGGCTTGTGCTACCAAGGAAGACCAGGATTGGAAAGAGTGTTGGATATTCGTGGTTTTGTTGATGCAGACTGGGCTAGAGATCTAGACCAAAGAAGATCTACAAGTGGTTATGTGTTTAGCCTATTTGGAGGTGCAGTCAGTTGGATGAGTAAAAGATAGTTTGTAGTGGCTCTTTCAACTACAGAGGCAGAATACATAGCAACCACTCATGCAAGAAATGAAGCAGTTTGGTTGTAGAGATTGTGTTCAAGTATGGGGTTGGTGCAGCAAGCTATAAGGATAGACTGTGATAGCCAAAGTCCAATTTTCTTGGCTAAGAACCTATCTTATCATTCAAAGACAAAGCACATTGATGTTCAATATCACTTTGTGAGAGATATGGTTAAGGCTAAAAGGGTCTTTCTCGTAAAGGTGGACACCTTAAAGAATTTTGCAGATGCATTGATGAAGTCTGTGAGCACTCAGAAGTTCTCTTGGTGTAGAGAAACAATGGGTGTTGCAGAACTGGGCTTATGACTAAGCTCTCATGTGGCCCCCTACGGAAAGAAAACAACAAGTGGGAGAATGTTGGGTATGTGTTATATTCTTTCCACGACTAGTCACGCATGGGGGGGTCATAAGGGGGGCGATAGCCCCCCCTGTACATTGTGCTGGGCACAGCAGGGGGGTCACAGAGGGGGCATCAGCCTCGGAAAATTTTTTTGGACCTTATTTTCCAGTGGGAGGACCCACCCATGGTTTTTTGCATTGGTTTGCACATGGTTTTGGGGCATGATGGTTTTCGGCCCCTGGTATTTTGTAGATCTAGTCAAGGGAACTACGGTTATGTTCTAATACAGGGTTAATGGATTAGGGTTTGTGTATGCTTTGGCATGTATATATATGTGTTGTAACACTAAAAGGAATAGAATGAAAAATCAAGCTGGTTGTCCCGATTTGGGATCTAGGGGAAAATATCCGTGTTTATCTGTTTTATGTTTTATGCTCTCGCTATTGTTTATTTTATGTTTTAAGATTCATTTATAGATAATTTTTGTACAGGGTTAAAACCTACACAAATGGGACCAATCGGTATCATAATAACCATTTAATTTTGATGACCAGTCACAACTAACCAACAAACCATAATTATTAGGGATATCAACTATGAAAATGTACGACTATCTTGAAAAATTTAGGATGAGAGGCCAGTTTGATAAGGACATTAGGAATCATTCCCAACATAGTAACATTATATCGATCAAGCTAAACAATGTGGGTGTTTCACTTCTGACGTTGAACACCTAGATTTTGTGTGACTGCCACGGGAATTACATTCACTGAGGCTCCTAACTCAACCATGCAATTATGAACACTTTTATTACAAATATCAAATGTTAACAAGAAATGGGGGTATCATAGGAATTTATTTTTTTCCATATTAAAGAAGTGTCATCGATTATCGATTTATTATCTTAATTAAGCATTGTTAGCCTGAGAAACACTCTTAGATTCTTTTGTTGGATCATGAATCTTAACGATGTTTGCAATCACCCTCAAGAGTTTAGGATGGTTCAAAGAAAGTATATAATACAATGAGATGTTAGATTTTTAATTCTTAGTAGCATTGATTAAACTATAATTAGGCATTGTGGAACCTAAGGGGATGCTAGTATGTTTGGTCAGAAAGAAGGACCCACGGGATGAGGTCACTACAAAAAAAGGGGGTTTAGTTTATCCATTGGAACTAAACTCTCACTTCAAGTGTTGTATTCTCTAACCTACTTAGCATCTTGACTCAAATATGGATGAATATCCCACAAACCATTGATGGAGGAACATTGATCCCCTAGTTTTTCTTCACCTATTTCTTAACCGTATGAATGGTTTTCTTCGGGACCTACTTGTTTTGAGTTGAAATTGGTCTCCAGAGATTTCAAAGTATCAAATATATGTTTTAATTGAGATAAATTTAGAGGGAATTAATTTTTACTAACCAACGAATTATATTTCTTGAAAGGAGGCTTATTGTTAAATTGATATTGGCCCTCCTCGACAACTCTTTTCAAATAGGTGACTTTTATTGTTAGATTCTTTAAAATACTAGTCATATCTGAAATATTACAGAACAAATATTCCTTTTATTTAGCACTATTAGAATGAGTTCCTTCTTTTTTTCCAAGGTCAAATGCTTGTTGTTGTTGACCACCATTTTTCCATGAACACTTACACGGTCCTTTTCCACTTTCATAGCCTCTTGGAAATTCTCTTGTAGGGTGACATTTCTAGCTCTTTTGACAAACATAACCATAGATAGTGGCAAGCCATAAGTATAAAAGTCAATGGCCACTCCATCTGTAGGATGAGATGCTTGGCTATCTAGAGTCTTTTCTTCTCCAAACTTTCCTATAAATAGAGACTCAAAACGCTCCTAACTCAGAATTGTCCTAGGAGTTAGGGAAACATACCAGGAGGAAGATTTTCCTTCAAAAGTATAATGGAATAGAAAAAGACCACACCTTCATGCTCTACATTCATGAGCTACATAAACATCATAAATATCATTATATGATCATCTGTGGTGTCACCTTTGGGATAAATTTCTCCCAGTGCTTAGGCAATGGATGTTCTATCCCCGAGACAACCATAATATCTTGAGCTAACTAGGTTCTATTGGAAATAATTGAATTTATTGGATCCTGGCGATGATGAAATGGAGAAATACGTCGAGATGGCTCGAACGAAGAATTTGACTTCAAGAAATTAGTAGATGGTGAACACAAGGAATGGGGTAGGTATGGTCGCTTCTTGAATCTTTTGGTCAATACATTTTCAGATTGCTCGTCCAAAAATTATTCGACTCTAAATAGGGGATATGAGATAAATTATTATAAAGCATCACTCTCTGGTGACTTGGATCTAATAGAAAGGTACTTAGGTAAGGCATATTTAGCTCTCCACATGTATTCTATAGACTCTATCCCTTTCTGACATGCTACAACACAGGTTATTCTTTTGATTGTTTGAATTAATTTCACTAATTGAGGATTTCTAATCTCAAGGGAATGACTTAAGGGTTGATCTGATGAAAGTTGAGTTTGAAACCTAACTTCATGCATGAAAGTACTAAGAAATTACATAGAATAAGATGAACTAGGCGTTGAATTTTTAACAATGTCTCTCTAGGAAATTCATCTCTTGCACTCTATAATTATGAAATAATAGAGGATAAATATCACTTAGAGAATCAAAAGAATACTTCTAATCCCTTGTGGAGTGGCCTTCCTTCTAGCACCATTTCTGTTGATAGGAATATTGTGAATCTTTCTGGAATACCATTAACAAAGGGAGGCAACCCGATCGCGGGTAACAATTAGACCCACTTTCATTTGGTGTGGTGAACTTCGACCAATATGTGGGCCTAGTTTCCAATTAGAGGGAAACAAATCACTCTTGTCTAAATCATCGAGTTTACTATTCATGGTGTTCCTTGTTATTATTAATTTGATTTTTTAAGTTAATTGATGGAGGATTAAGTGAAATATATGTTGCACTAAATAACGTGAGACAACATAACTAAAATTATTCTTAAATATAAGTTAAGAAAAAGATGAATGTTGAATGTTCAAGATATGAATCAAGTAACAGTTGTAAGCACAGAGAAAAATTATTGATTAGCAAAACTTATGCGAGCATGAACATTCACATAAATATATGTTAATATGCAAGACTTGATAAAGTTAATGCACACAATTTAACAAATAAGGATGATACATATATCTCCTAGATAAGAAAATTGTATTAATTAAAATAAATGGGGCTTTCATTTACAAAATATTGTAGAGTTAGACCTTATGTACAAAGGCATTTAGTCTATACACATCTCTATCCTTTTTTCTCCTCCTCCCTTTTCAAAGAAATTCTTCATATAAATATAGACACACAAATAGACAATGAGCTTAAAAAAATAGACCTCTAGCAATAACACCTTAGGTGTTGTGAGTACATTCTGACTTCTCAAATGTGACTTGTTGTTGATGCATATTCCAAGCGACGTGTATGTTCAGGATCTTGAAGATATGAGGGTTTTTAACCTTTTGTAACTACTACTTGGTCCTTAACATTTGGTCTACTAGGTCCCATACATCGGTATTCATTTTGGCCGAATAACAATGGAGTTGGATTGCCTTCTTAGTGGATGTGATGATGAATTGTTCTATTGAATCTGCATACACCCTTTGTACTCGCTCAATTGTGGGGGAAAAAAATGGAATGCCATGATGCATGTACAGTGTTCCTCACAATACTAGTTCCCAATTCACCTAAAGGTAATCCTTACTTATTCTGATAATCAATGTGCTAGAAACCTAGAGAGTATTTGATGGGTTCAAGCCAAAAAAATGATCACAAGTTCATAAAAGAACTTACGATAATGATCTCCCACAAATGTTGGAAATATATATGAATAAGGGGGAGATCCAGATTCAAATTACTATTCATTCCTGAAAACTTGTTTGTGGCACATAGAGCATCTACCAAATATGTTGACATGTAGAAGGATGTACTTTTATATTTTGGGACATCCTTTTCCTTTAACAAAGATTTCAATAAATTACTAGATAAAATGCTATACTAGTTGAACGTATGCCCTTTTGAGACTATTTTTGTTGCCAGGGGTAGCCATTCAATCTTGAAGTGAAAGGCATTGAATTCTCTGTAGAGTTAGCTAATAATCGTCATAAGGTGGCATAAGGTATATCGTAGATATTGTGTCATATATTGTTTATTAGTTCATTCCTTGAAGGCATCATTGTCCTACCACTCACCCTTTATAATTTTGATATACTTGGGGTGAGCTACGAATAAATTCCCTAGAAATTTCTTCACCAACTTAAGCTTAACTCACTGGAGATGATACATATCATGGAATGCATCGATATTTAGAGAGGACATAGTTTTTCCTTTGATTTTCAAAATGATTTCTGGCTTCAAACTTTGTGCGTGACACTACCCATCTAGTCATGTTTTTATTAGGCATGACTGATAGTTTGGTGGTAACTCGATAGATCTTAGGTATTCTGATGTTGAATATTTCCATGTAGTCTTCACTTTGCGCATCATACAACGAATTGACATATATTAGATAAATTTCAGCCCGATATTGATGAGTCTGATTTCCATCAAATTACCCCGTGTCCACATAAAATATTTCACTCATAGGTGGTTGAAGCACCATGGGATCTGTATTGGTAATCTTTTGTCCCTTTCCCTTGTGTACTTTCAATATCTTGTTCATGAAATGTCTTTAATACTTGCATGAAAAGAAAATAATTGTGAGTTCTATGATATAAAGAATGCATGCAAAAAATTAACCCAATTGTAACAACTTAATCAAACATATATTTGGTTGACTGGAAGAGAGATGGCAAGCAACGGGTAGAGTTCCAGTGAATGGATGACAACTGAGTTGAAAAATAGAGTAATTATACAGACATGTAAGAGTGACGAGTGAGGCTAGATTGAGCACTTTTAAAAGAGATAATGGCATATATAAATATGGATAAATGTTTTTAATGTTCGCATTAGTGCAATCTTTAGGTAGATATTTAATACAACCTTGGGTTGCGTAAATGCCAAAAAGAACAATCACGTGGGGAGGGGGTACTAGAAACATGCTCGAGCTTAGTTTTACTAGAAAAATCCTTGTTAAAGGAAATTGCAAAATAATTTCCTTATCTTCTCAATAATTACTTTGGGGATATGCGCGAACATATTCCAAAACATTAGAATTTTCTCCAAGATATATTTCACTAAGCTTCATATGGTCTCCTCTCGAAATCCATAGTTGCAACATAAAACGATTCTCTTCTCAATTCAAAAAAAATATCAGATCTAGTCCTTATTTTTGTAATTTTCTTGTTTCAAATCAAACCCCAAGTATTTTATTCCTTCCTCTAAATGTTGGCATTGAAATTGGAAAAAACCATATATTCCAACTGTCTAGACCTCTTCAAATCCAAACACATAAATAAATAACTTTAATCAATTTTACTCCACCATTGTAGCCTTGTTATATAAAGAATTGTTTTCTTTGAAAGTAGTACACTTCCTCAGTTTACAAAAAATAATAGTCACACATTATCCATGAAAAGATGATGAGTCAAAAACTCCATTCTTCCAATTCTAATGACTTTAATTTAAGAAAAGGCATGTGGACAAAGGAAACACTTGTTGCAAACTCCTAGAAGGTTTAAATAAGCCCAAAACTAAATCATTTATTATCACTATGAAGGAGGAATTAGGAATATAGGTCATGATCCACAAACACACATAGAGACACACACATATATAAAGTCTATTTCGACTACAAAAGAAACTAAATTGGAGATATTAATAGAGTCTAAGCTATCCTATGTAGCCCCTATAACTTCATGAATCACTCACCCATTTAGATAATTAAATTACCATGTGAGATAATCTTTGAAAGATTGGATTTCAATATGGTCATAGGAATATTATAGATGTCAATTACATAAAGAAATCTATATAAAGACATTGAAAGAGCTATGATTATCACAAGAAGGTAGTAAGAAAATGAAATTAGTATTTAAATTACTAGGAACATTCATAGAAATCCTTATCTCTTCCTCCATCCATAATGTATCATAAAAAATCTTGAAAAAGTCAAGAAAATCTTAATTGTATAGCCATCTAGGCCTGTAATTTTATCCTTCTTGAAGAGTGACAAGATACATAATAAATTTTCATTTAAAACAATCCCTTGAAAATTAAACGTTATCTTCCTTAGTAACCATCCGTGAAAAGTAGAAGACTACTTTTACGGTATCATCAATGTTGGATTCTCTTGGATCTTCAAATTACCCTAAAAAACATTCAACCCCAAGATTTTCTAAACCCTTAAATTCTCTTATTTTACCAACATCTTGATTTAATATTTCCTAGATCGTGTTATGAGATTATAAAAGAATTTGGTGTTTTGGTCTCCAATGTCCAATAAAATGGATCTTTCGTTATATTCTAATCTAATTCCTTATTGAGAAGGATGTTACACCATTTTTTGGTCATCTAACCTATTATTATTAGATGGACCCAAGTACACTATATAAGACCAATTTTACCCTAAGTAAAATTGCTTTCACTATGAAAATAACTTAGTAAACAACCTTTATTAAGTTGTTTATGGCCTAAACAGGAAACCCCATGAGGAAATATTAAATAAATCTAAATCTATTTGACTTTCCTCAAGGAATAATTAGTTAAGCAACAATTTAATTAATTCCTGGTTATATTTAACCCAAAACAAGGAAATTAATTAGATAAATCATTATTTATCTTATTTTTTTCTAAAGAATAATTATTTAAACCTTATTTAAATAATATTCTTTGCTAAATATGACTAAATCGCCCATAAATAATAAAATAAATCATTATTTATTTGATTATTACTTAACCACATCCTTAAAATGATAAATAAATCATTTATTTATTTATTATTTACAAATAAAGGGACTTGACCCAAGTCAAATTCCTTTTCCCTCCAACAAATATAATAAAATATTCCATAAAAGTTGGATCTTGATTTGGTTAATAATATTTTAATTATGCACCAATATCTAGACTAACTCAATATTTTGTTATAAATAGAAGGGTTTTCCCATTCATTTACCACCTTTTGTTGCCTAAAGATCACTCTTGATCTATACTTTTGGTCTGACTTTGATCCACCATCATAGTCATATTTTTCTAACATTTTTGTCTGGGTTTTCTACACCATCAAGAGAGAGGAATTTTAGATCTGAAGTGCTGAGGACTTACAAGAACCCATCCCATTAAGGAGAACTGGTAACACCCTTCTGTTGTTTCCTCCTAGGTGCCATTAATACAAAATTCATTCAACATATTCTTGTCTTGTCTATTGGATGCATGGAGTAAATCTTGTTTTTTCTACTGCTTAATTTCTTTTGATGCATAGATCTAGATTTTTGCAGCATTTATCATGATCACCTAACTGCAGATTTGAAGATATTGGTAGCCATATTTGCTATTAGGGCTGTTTTTCATACACATTTAAAGAGGTGTTTTTTCGTACACTTGGAATTAAGATTAATACTAACAACTGGCGACTCCACACGGGTTTACGATTACAACCACTGTCATTTTTCTGATCCTTGCATATCCAGTTGCTTCAAATCCTAGGATTTCTCTTCAGCCTCTTGCTTTTTCTTTTATTGATGTTTTTTTTAACCTATAAAACCCTAAAATGATAAAAATTATAACTTCTGTGTGTTTTCAGACCTATTGCGCAGGTGACAGACATCAGCCACAGCTGAGACGACACTTTTTTCTGAAATCTATCACCGAAAGTGCTGGAAGTGCAGGTCGCACTTTTTGGCCCAAAACCTATGACTCGGAGCCTCAGGAAGCGGGAATCAGCCCAAAAACTGCGACCTCTACTGAAAACATGTCAAAAACTGTGACCTGGATTTTTTGCGGGAGTTTTTCTGAAAGTTTTTTGGGTTTGTCTAGGTCTCTGTTCAGGGTTTTCTGACCTCCATCTTCACCTATTTTGGACCTGTAATTATTCTGTTTTACTCAACTAGTGGGAACCTAGCCCCTTAGGGCTTCAGTACCCTCCACACTTTGTGGAATAGTTTTAACTGCTGCAGGTTGTTTGAAATTTTCAGTGTGTTCAACCATTTTTCAGATCTGATACCTCACCTTTAGATCTGCTTCAGATTGGCTTGTTATCCATCCAAATCACCTCATTTAGCTTTGTTTTGGTTTTCCTCTAGGGTTCACTCCATTTCCCTCCAGGAGATAGCCTTTCGCCACCTCATTTACAACAATCTTTCCTCTAATTTGTTGTTGTTTTCTGCACCACTTTCCAGCAGATTTTGACCTTTAGATCCCTGTCCCTCCCGACCTTAGATCTTTTGGATATTTTGGTGTGTTTTGACTAGTTTTTTCCCACCTACAGAATAATTTTTGAGAGGCCCACCTTCTGGGGTTTAGATTATTGCATTATTAGCTATTTATTTACTATTATTTTATTTTAGTATATCATTTATCTGCAGGTTTATTTACAGTTACACAACACATTTTTTCTTTTTCTCTACAAACGTCTGGGTTTAAAAATTAAAATTTACACACTTTTCACACACACCCTAAGTGAAAAAGGGCTTGGTTAACATCACCGAGAAAAGACTCTAAAACATTGAAATCAATTGATCCTGCACCTCTTCGCCCTTGTTTCGACATTGTTATCAGTTGATCTTGCACCTCCTTGCCCTTGTCAGTCTCTTTTTCCCTTGTGTTGTGTTTGTGTCTTCACCATTGCGCGACCAAGACATTTATCCCAGAGACTTCTTGGCCTTCATCCTCAGTTTCTGGTAGGAAGACTTACTCCTATGCATATGATTCGAGTTAGTCCTCCTCTGAGTCCACACTCTGACTCTTCTTCTGGTTCATTGGGTTCTCCTTCTCATTCCACCTTCAGTTCTCCCTCTGTCACCTTCACCATGTCTGGTGCAGGACCTAATGCTGATGGTAAGCCCGAACCTCATGCTGAGAATACCACTAGTGGGACCACAACAGACACTACCCCGACTGCGCCCTTGCTCCCCTTCATGGCAGGCCTCAGCCTTCTCGATTTTGACCAGTTGATAAATGACCCTATACACCATGACGCTAGTTGGCCTACTATGCCGACTAAGCTCCCTTCTAACATCCCCAAGTTTGAAGGCCTTGCTGGAGAAGAACCTACAAATCATTTTATATCTTTCCACAAGTGGTGTTCCTCTAACTCTATTACCGATGACTCTATCCATCTTCGGTTGTTCCAACATACGCTTACTAGTGAAGCTTCTAAGTGGTATGTTGATCAAGCCCCTTCCTCTCATACCACCTTTGTGACTCTTGCCTAGGCTTTTCTGTCTTACTTGCAGCTTCTCCTTCGTTATGACAATGGTACCGAACTCTTGACTTCTTTCCATCAATTGTTTGCGACCCGCCTATCCGTTCATGTCCAGGAATGGTAGAGAAGAAAGAGCCTATGTCGAGCCCCTACCTTTGAAGACCATGTCTACATGAACTAGTTCCTTAGATCTCTCTTGCAACCTATCGGGAAAGATGTCACATCACACTTTCCTCAAACTAAAGAAGTTGCTGCCCAAATTGCGTTAAATATGATCTGATCTACACTCAGTCGGGTTATGTTTATACTGTTCTACCTAATCTTCCCAGACCCGGTGGTGCCAATGCACTAGGGGCATCTCACACCACCAATGGTATCATTGGATCTCTCTCTAATCCATATGCTCAACCTCCCATGGGCTATGGCTTTCCTCACGGGGGGGCCAACACCTCCTACACTTTTCCCCCTCCCGGTAGCACGTATATAGGATATGGCATGCCTCCTATTTTTTCCCAACCTCCTATTTACCACACTGTTACCCAACCTCCTTATTATCCGTATCCATAGCCTGGTGCTCCAGCTCCTCCAGCATTAGCACCTCCACCTCCCTTGCCTTCTCAACCCCTGCAACAGCAGCCACTGCCCCCTCAGGAGCAGGTGTACACACAGCAGGGTGCGACTATTACTCCTCCTTCCAAAAAGAAGAGGAAAGGAACTCAAAATCAATATGCCTATGGTAATCCTGGACCTAATCAAAGTAATGCTCCTAACACTATGAACCAGCAACAGGGCACTCAGCCCAAGCAGGGCAGGCCTGTTCACACGAACAATCCTTGTTCTTGTTGTGGTGTTTATGGTCATTATACATATGATTGTCCTCTTTTATCATAGATGCGGCAGCTGTGGGAGTCTCAAGCAACATTGCAAGGATAGAAAGCCTCCCCTTTCGTTTCTCCTAGTGCTGCGCCTAGTCAGCCGGTTGTGCTTACTAATCCTTTCCCTCAGCAAGGATTTGTCGCTACCCAACCACCTGAAGGTCAGGTGGCCACTCAACCTCTTCCATCTAGTACCTTCAATTAAAATATTCTCATGATGAACTCTGATCAACCTCTAACTGTAGACATCAATCTGCAGACTCAGTCCCGTCATTACAACAAGCCTCCCGCTATGTCTGTCCCCGAGCCGCCTACTTTTTTCTTTACAGAGCCTCTTTCGACACCTAATGGTCCCTTTCAGATTCCTCAACCTAAGGCGGAGGTTCATACCAAGTTCCCTAAGAGACCACTATGCCGAAATTATGCTTCTGGAAAAGTTGCCCATTCGTATAGCATAGTAGATGATTTGGCACAATCCCCTGCTACCATTTTAACACTGGAACTCCTCCAGTCGTGCCCTTCATAACGAAAAGCTCTACTATCTTCCATGGGTGATGCAGATCCTTCTGACGATTGACTGATTCTCTTTGATTTTGACCGGTTAGAACATCCTCCTCTCCCTGCTTTCGTTGCCTTCCAAATCCGAGTCAAGATCTAGAATGCCAACGTTTCCTAATGCATCATTGATGAGGGGGCATCCACTTGTGTGATGTCCACTTCAGTTTGGAAGCAACTTGGATCACCTGAGTTGGCTCATTCCATGATCACTCTCCAAGCGTGGGATGGCCACGCCTCCCATGCCATTGGCTTATTCCACAATTGTCCTATTACTCTTGCGGGCAAGACTGTTTGCGTTGACGTAGAAGTCATAGATGCCCCCTTAGATTAAAACATTCTATTGGGTCGTAGCTACACCTATGTGATGTCTGTTGTCCCATATGTGGTTCACCGGAAGATGTCCTTCCCTCATAATGGAAAGATAGTCACCATTGACTAGTTGACATATTATGAATCGAAGTCTTAGATCTCTCCTGAGTCCACCATCTCTTCGGTGGCCAATAAGAAAACTGTCGATCCCTTGACCAGTGTCTCACCTAGAATCTACAAAGATTCCTCACTGCTTGGTACATTCCCTGGTCTTCCTTCTCCTGTCTTTGATCCCAGCTCATCGAATTTTTGCATGATGCAATCGTCTCGGGCTGCCCTCAAGCGGCCTGCCTTGGCTAGTCAGCAGCCTCCTCGCCCTCCGTAGCCTACTCCTAGCCCTTCGATTCAGCCTTTTGGACCTCCTCCTCCTGGCCCTTCAGCTGGTATCCATGAGTCTCTTTACCCTCCTGGAACGGTTACTCCAGGCCTTAACCATTTAGGAGCCGTCCCACCTGGCCATTACCCCTCTGGTCAGATATCGTTCCTAACTCCTCCCCCAGGAGTGTACACGACACCTGTCATGGTCACCCTCTCTCTTCCTAACCTGACCCTTGGGAATCCCGTTTGGTACCTTGATCCTCTAGCCACTACCCCGCCTAGTCAGCCCAAACCTTATCTTATTTTGACCCCGGTTCAACCGGTCCCCACGACTTCTCCCATTGCAATAGTGCCTCAATCACCTCAACAAGAACCACCTCTTGTTGCGACCGCTTCGATTAAGAAGGGCAAAGCCATCAAGAGTGCCTGCAAGGATAAGGCTGCCTCGATAGACCCTACACCTCCCGCACCCGCAAAGCCCTGTGCTTTGTGTGATGTCATCGGCCATGCCACCCATAACTGTCCTGAACTACCTCGTATCAATCCCATGGTTAAAGTTGTGTTCCCTGAGTCTACAACTCTTGAAGCCTCTGTTTCTTCCTTGACTGCAGCCAAGAATCCTAAAAATATTCACACCAACCAACCTTGTGCTTTGTGTGATCTCCATGGCCATTATTCCCACCATTGTCCCTGCCTTACGCATTACCGCGCCTCTTTAGAGGTAGTTCAGGACTACGAGATTGAACATAACCAATACGCCTCTCCCGTACTTATGTAGTATGCTGCAAGCCAGACTGAGGATTTACCCACTCCTATTGAAATTCCCCCTCCTGATGTCGAGATGATGGAGCCTGCGACCACCATCCTCTACCTATCATCATCCATGAGACCCTCGGTGGAAGCTCCCTCCGAATCTTCCCCTGTTGTTTCACTTGACCTCCCTTTAGCGATCACCTTGGGCTCAACATCAGTAGATACCTTATCTTCTTGGTCTTACGTCATCCCCCGTGATGATGCGCATGTGAACCTTTCTTCTCATGATGATGAGTTAGGTAGCTTCTCTATGTCATATGATCTCCCTTTCTCCAGTCACTCCATCTTCTATTATGATGATGACATCATGGAAGCCATGTTCACCCCTAACTTCATCTTTCCCGCCCATAAACGGGATGGCACCATCCATGCCTATGGTGACTTTCACGGCCTCAAAACAAGATACACCTCCGGTAGCTCCCACACTCCACCTCATCGTCAGCGTGTGAGTAGTAGACATCCTACCCAGATCACTCCCTCCAGCGGAGTGCGTTCGATTTCTAATTTGCACTCAGGTTGCCAGCATTGTTCGTCATCCTCCCATTTATTGTCTTGTGGCACCTTTCAGATGGACCTCCCATCCACACCTTATATCGCTTTTGCTGATGGTGAAAGTCGCTACTCCAGGAATCTAGCCTCGGCAGGTTGGGCCATCTTTACCCCCTTGCACTCCATTGTTCTCTCGAACAGTGTATGCATTGGTACTGCTACCAATAATCAGGCCGAACATGATGCAGTACGAGGTTTATTAGCTAATTCCCTTTCACATCGCATCCTCCACCTTCATGTTCGTTCACATTCCCTACTTCTTGTCATGTAATTGAATGGTGTCTATTGTGTGCATAATCCTATCCTTTTTAGAAGATATTTACGAGTGAAGCTTTTGATGCGTGAATTTGAAATCATTACATTAAGTCATGTACCTAGAGCACAAAATCACTATGTAGATAGCATTACAAACCATATTCTAGATTGAAATTTATCACACACATTTAACACAAGACAATAACATAAAAATATCAAAACGATGCATATCCATAATATGTGTCGTATAAAATGTTTTAGAGTCCATCAACTCTGATACATATGACATGCCCATAGCATGTTACAAAAACTAAAAAATAGGGGCACCATCTGCCCCTACACACTAATCGCTATCTAGAGGATCCTGAGCCAATGGCTTTGCTCCCGCAACTCATAGATCATGCATCCCCTGTCCGCCCATCACCATGCGTCGCATGACCCCTCGCCACTCTGAGGGTGGACCAATACATGGCTCTATGTACTGGTCCTCTAAGTCTTGCCAGCCACACTCTGAAACACTGGTAAGAAGCCTCTCACATCTACGATGGATGTCCTCCAGGAGGACTGATGCATCCTCATTTTGCTGCGCCCTCGATCCGCTAGGTCCTGCAGCTCCTGATACTACAGGCCATCCCATATACCTGGTCGGTTTTACTGATGTTGTATCTGTGTTAGCTCCCCATAATTTTCTAGATTGATTGAGATACAAATGGACAAGGTAACATAAAACCAAGCTTTGGAATCCAGGGACCTAGCCTTCCTGGATTCAGAGAGGGATCTCTCTAATAGGTGAAAATATATGAACTTGTTTGCTGATTAGGGTTGATTTTAGGCTAGATGTTAAGTGCAGGGTATTTTGATTGTTTTTGGTTGGGTATGATGCTCAGATGGATTTAGATAGAAAACATGGAATATTTTTAAGTCATTGGGCAATGGATTCAAAAAATATTATGATGAGTTCATCAACGGTTTCAAGATCATCTGCAGGGAAATTTTAACTTGGTTGGTGAGTCTTTGAGATTGTGGTGGATGATGAGATGAACATTAAACTTGAGAATAAAAGCTAGTGAAGGGCAGAACTGAATCCTTAATAACTTTTTGGACTAAGAGAGTTAGAAAATCATAAGCATGGAAAGAGAATCAAAGGCATAAGTGAAACCTAATCCTTTTGATTTCAAACTGAACACAGATGATTATCCAAGACAAACATTCAAATGAAATTGTAGAAAGGCAAGAAACTTATTTAACTTTCATAGATTTCATTATCAAGAGCAGAAAAAACATTTAAGATGCACAAGTAGTTATAACCATAAAATAAGAGAAAACTCTGAACATCTAAAGTTACAGCTGTGAAGGTTCTTTGAAACAAATTTAGCTAGCAAAGGCAAAGAGCATGATTCAAACAGACTTCTTTGACAAACCTAGGCAAAGATGCTTTAAAGAGTTGATTCCAAACATAGTATTTCAGTAGCAACAATATGCAGGACTAGCCATAAATCATACTTGCCACTAACTGATCTAAACCATTCAGGAAATGAACAAGCTAAGAACTTCTTAGAGAGAAAGAGATGGATTCCCTAATATATCTCAACAGAAGAAAACATTAAGGCAGTGAAGGACAAACAAAAGTAAGGTGCCATCAGGAAACATTTCTTAAACTAAATTTTTTGTCCTAATGTAACATAGCAAGATGGAAAACATAATGGAAAAATAGAAAACATAAACATAAGAAACACTTCACCATTAACCACGCTTATGGATCCTATAAATAGTCTCTCTCCATCAACAAGAAAACCAGGGCATGCATGAGCTCCAAGACATCAAATTTCCATAAAAAACTCCAAGAGACTATGTATTTGCTTCAGCATAAGTCATCAAAACCAAAAAAAATATACAAGAACCTCATGCTCTATTTATGGAGCAAATGAGGAGGTGGAAACCCTAAGAGGCTTCTAGAAACCCTAATTAAGCCATAAATGTCATAAATGTGCTTAATGACCATGCAAGGCCCAAGACACATAAGAGATAAGATAAAACATCGAAACATAACTCCAAAATCAAATCAGGTGTGACTTGTCCAAAAAAAAACATTAAAAAAACCAATTTGTCATTAATCAGTGTCTTTTGTTGACTTTTTGGCCTATGTCAGTCTGTTTGCGTAGCGCCACTTTTGCAGAAAATAGGATGTTTTGCAACTAGCTTTTGAACCACTTCCTGATGTCGGATTTGGCTCTGTGATAGCTCGTTGGAAAGCTTGAAGAGTATAATTTCTAAAAATTCTTGTGGTTTCCTGATCGAGTCCCTGTAACACTGTCAAAAATTCCAAAATCTCCAGTCTATCATTTGCGCAGTGCCAGACCTAAAACAGGGGCAGAAAGGTGTTTTTTGAGGTGTTTTTTGACCTTTTGAGGGGTCAAAACAGCTCCAAATCCTCTGAATTTTTTTTTGGATGATGTGAAGGTCATGAAAAATAAAAAAATTTCAAGCTTGTCTCCATAGGATTCCCCAAAGGTTTGCGTAGCACCAGTGGCGCTGCGCAAAGTAGGCCAAAATTTCACAAAAAACAAAATCTTCTTCAAATTTCTTCGAAATTGGTGGAGACGCTCCTTAGATGTTTTTAGATAATTTCTGAGAATCCTTAGCCAAAAATCCAAGGCTGTCATGCTCATTTTCTCTTTTTAGGTTTTTTATCTCAAGGAGGGCTTCTTTGAGTTTGGCACTTGCAAGCTTGCTCTTCCTTCCGCTTGGTCATTTTCTTTTGGAGAGAAATGCCTCTCTTGATCTTCTTGAAAACCTTATGGTCACTTTTGTAATGCTGAATGACGTATTGTGCCATGCAAATCACCACTACTGTGCTCACTTTCCTCTTCTTCACCATCATTTCCTCGTTTATGTTTGGTCTCAAAGGCTTTTGACCTTTATCACCACCACTGTTGTTGTTAGATCTTGACATGTTGATAGGAGAAGTTGGTTTTCAAAGCAGGGCTTGATGAAACAAGGTGAAGAGGATGATGGGGTCAACTTTGGAGAATGATAGGTGTGGAGGCTAGGGCTTTTAGGGTTTAAGTGGTTTTGTAGCTTGAGGAGGTTTTATCATGAGAGAATGGTAACAACTTAAAATACCTTACCCACCCATGCCATCAAATTGGTCCAAGAAGGATTATAAGAACAATATCCCTTTGTGTACATGACCTAGGGTTTTACCCTCCTAGGGTTTTTAGCTCAACAATTAAAAAGCCAAAAATGAATTTGCAATTTTGCTTAGGGATTTAGGATAATATAACACTTACCAACTTTTTAGATTCTATTCAACCTTGGAGGTGCCTAAAATGATAAATTTAGGAATTAGGGAGTATTTTTTGCAATTTGGCACCTTCCTGAACTTTGTGCAGCGTCGGGTCAGTCCTGCCCATGGATTTTGCACAGCGCCACTTTTTTTGCGCAATGCTAAAAAAAGGGTCAACTTGCAAGTAGGTTTTGATGATGTTCCCGAAGTCAGATTCGGGCCTGTGATAGCTTGTTGGAAATATTGACTTGTATAATTTCAAAATATACAATTTATTTCCTTTTTGGAGTTGATTTTCCCAGTCAAAAGTTCATTCTCCCAAGACTAGCCAAACAACATACTTAATGATGGTGCAAAAATGCCGAGTGCTGGTGCATACCACATTTGGATGCCTTCCTCAACTCAAAATTGAGCTCATGATAGTACATTGGAAATATTTTTAAGTATAGTTATCTTTTGATTCATCAAGAAAGTCATTTTGACACTTTAACTGTGAGAAAAATTGATTTTCCCAAGGTCACTCCAGCAGTGCAGAAATTCTCCCGTGACACCTGTATTTTTGACATTTCTCCCAAACCATGATACATGTGTAAAAAATGAAGGAGGTTTTTCTTCTTGGCCCTATTATGGACAAAAAAATCTCAAAATTTTTCCAAATTCATCTCTTTTTGATGAGAAACATATTTTTAAACAAAATTGGCCCTAGGTATGACAGACGACTTGGCCCTTGGAACGAATTTTTGGGAAATGAGGAAGGCATGATGTTTATGAGCTGTTATGGAATTATAATTGTTGATATGATCTTTCAAATGGATCCTTTTCTCCTATGCCTCTTTTCGATGGCAAACCCTAGCTTAGTTGGAAGAGGAAATTAGGGTTTGGTGTAGGGGATTTAGGACTGCCTTGCAGAGGGAGGGGAATGAAGGGGTTATGGGTTGTATAAATTCTTTGGGAAATTTTATGGTATAGGTATAGATGTTAGGGAGTAGGGGAAAGTGGAATTTCAAGAATTGAGTGAGGGGAAGGGGTCCAAAAGGTCAAAACATAGGCCTAGTCTCAAAAAGTGTCAAATTGTGGCAATAGACTAGGTTTTGTAGAAAAATGATGATTTTGAGGGACATGAGTGATGGGAAGTGTTTATGAAGGTATATTGAGGATAGGATGAGGTGTAAGAGCATCAAGATATAAGCCTTGTTGATGATTTAACCATGGAGGTCATGAAACCAAGAAAATTTCCCTTGAAAACCCTAGTTTTCTCTGAAAATAGGCATGCTGCCTCTCCTTTGCTGTAGGTGTCTTTAGTGATAAGTTGGCATCTTACCTTACCTATTTCTCTACTGATAGCCACCTTGAAACCCCTTGCAGAAATTTCAAAATGGGTAGTTTTCCTTTGCAGACTTTGTGCTTGGCCAAAGAGGCCTTCCTTGGAAGATTTCATGTTCTCCTTTGGACAACCACTTGTTGATATTCATCCTATTTGATTTTACCTTTTTGGCATATGAAAAATATTGACTTACATCATTCAAACAACCCTAAAACCTATGAAACCATAAATGACCTAGTGGGAGGCTCTTTGGACTTGGCCTTTGTTTGAAAACTTGAGTTGGGATCCCTATGTGAAAAATGGTGACCTTAGGTAGCAATGGAGGGGTTGGGCAACACAAGAATAGTGGGCTTGAGGCCAAGGTGACCAGACATGGTGAAGATGAATATCATGAGCCCATGATGGGTTTTTGAGAGTAGTGAGCAAACCTTGACACGATAGGATGATAAGATAGTGAAACAATTATCCTAAGGATAATGAAGGCAGTGAGATTCTAGAACTCACAATGTTCATGAATTTTGTTTCTAGAAATATAGGATAGACATTCAGTCATCTATAAAGGAAAAAAAATTACCGATGACTAACGATGGGTCCACTTGGGGAGGGCAACTCCTTTTCGGGAGGTGTCCAAAACCTCAGAGTTCAGATCTCTGAGCTTTGTAGACCAGTGCCTTACTTTCACTTTGCAGATATTTCTTTCTTCATTTGTTGATGTTCTTTTGAAGCTATGATCTCACAATTTGAAAAGACATGTTTGCTTCACTCTCTTTCCTACCTACCCATCTTACTTGGCCCAACATTTTTTCTTCACTTGGGTGCACTTGGATTTGCAAACCCTCGACCTTTTTATTTTTGAAAACACAAATCAAACTATCTAATTGTACCCTTATTTCTTCCAAGAGCTCAAATTAGGCTAATGAAATCTCTTAATCTCTACCTAGTCTACTCATTCGTCAATATTAAGCTGTTTGAAAAACTTTATTCTCTATCCTACTAACATGAAATTGAAACATGAGTAAACCAGGATTAAGCTATCTGATTTATCATGAGTTGTGGCATTGAAACAAGCTGCACACAACCATTATATTTATACCAACAAAACTAGAAAGTATAAGGGCAGTAATACATCATTTGTTATGAATCCCTATCCTTCTCTTTGGTTCAGTTTTAAGCACGTGGAACCAGCATTCTTCATTCCTAATCTATTTCTTTTGACAAGTCAAGTTCACATGATTTGACAAGCATCTTTTTCACTAACTTATCAGTAATCAATTGAAAACATGTTCAACCATGATTAGGCTAGATGATTGAACAAGAATTTTTGGCACAAGTAGTGGCATTTAGGCTTGCACACTTTTAGCATCACTATTTTTTGGGTATGGGGCTGTACCACTTTTCAAATCTGCCCTCTTTTTCTACCTATATTTGTTTTTGTGTTTTTTTTCATTTTTTCCAAACAATCTAGAACTAAAAAGATGCTGACAAGGCTGAGCTTATTTTTCATATCTATCTATCTATCCTAATATAACCTATACATGATATACATTCATTTGGTGAAATCTCTTTTCCAACACAGCCAATCAAGCAGATGATTCCATGAGGGATTTTGTTTCAGCTCTTTGAAATTTTTGAAGAAATAAAAATGCCACTTCCACCTTACTTGTTTTCAAACAATAGTGCCTAAAATGTTCTTGAAATTCTGCATCAAACTGCTCTTGACATGTTTTACTTCTTCTTCAAGTGCCTCTAACAAATTAGCAAAGGGATCCTGAAACAATACCTGGCTTAGAGGATTTGGGAGATAAGCTTGATCCAAGACTGCTTATTCCTTCACTTGGCTGAGCTTAGGACTCCTTTGGGAAAGAAACTCATCCTCTTCCTCATGATCATCTGAACTGGTAGACGCATAATATATTGCAATGTTGTCTTCAAGAAGTCCTGGTATGCTCTGTTTTAGTGGATTGAATTCTTTTTGAAGACCATCATGTTTATTAGTAGGGGCATTCTTTGGTGATAAATCTTCCTGAGAAAGAGGTGCAACAACTCTTATGTGATTGTAAATTTCCAAGCCTTCATCTACAATTTGAATTTCAATCGGACTTGGTGGCTGTAAATATGAAGCTAAAGAAGATTCCATGCCCCAAATGATTTCATCAACCATTTCAGGAAAAGGTTTTTCACTTACAAATTTCTCAAGAAGTTCTTTTCCTTCTCCAATTTCAACATCAAAACTGAGAGACTGCTGATTCCCAATCATAGGAAATTTATTGTTGATGGGCTGATATGAAGTGGAAAAAAGGGTCAGAGATCCTTCACTTACTTCTGAACTTTCAAGGCTTCCCTCATCAGTGGCATAGATGGCATGAATTGGCTTAATACTTTTTTGAAGTTGATGAAAATGATCTTCCTCCCACAAACCAATTACTGATTGCTCTGCAAATTTAGTTTCTGTTTGGAGGATATCATCATCATATTGATCAAAATTTGGAAACTCATCAAAATAAGTAGTGTCACCAATCAAACATATGGGATTATCAGTTTGTTCTTCTTTGAATTGATCTACAAGTTCGATTTCTAATTTATGGTAGATGGATTTAGTAGGAGAAAGAACAGGAATGTTTTGTTTACATGAAGGCTTAGAGGGTGGTTGCATGTTTATATCTGATTTATTTCCTTTTCAGTCAAAAGAGGAGGCATTTTTCTCTTTCTTTGGATAGAAGTACAATAGTTCTCTTTTTCTTGTGAAGGCTGATTTTGAGGTTGAATGTTTTCTTGAGCCTCACCTAGAAGAGATGGTGAATCATCACTTGTGCCTTCAAAGAGATCTTGTGGGTTTTCTTCTATACCTTGATTGATTTATTCCTAAACTAACTCATCTAGGCTGTCAGGATAGTTATCTTGAGAATGAAATTCAGGAATGGATGTTAAGAGGTCTTCAGGATGCAAATTTTCCAAATCTTCATCACTATCTATAAGGTACTGTATGATATCTCGAGATTGATCACAACAATTTTCAGCCAATGATAAATATGGGGAATTTTGTTTATAATTCTCATAAAATGCCTTGTGTATATCTTTTAGGGAAAACAAGCTACCAGGTCTTGGACTCTCATACCATTCCCTTGCCTTCCCTTCTAATGTTAGCATGAAAATCTTCATAAGGCAGTCATCATGCCATTCATCTTTTAACCCCCATACATGGATATGAAACTTGATGAGGTGTAACAAAGGGTCATCAAACTTTTCATCTTGAAACCTAGGGAGGTTTTTGTCCCAATCTATCTGAGGCAATTTGTGTGGGAACCCAGGGATGTGATCTCTATTCATTGGAGCATATCTCCTTTGTATCCTTGGATCCGTGTTTGTAAATCAAAAAGGGTCACTAAATCTTTTCAACCAGTCTTAGAGTTCTCTACCAGTGGAGTCTTTAGGTATATTGAGATTTGTGGAGTCGCTAGGTGGAAGGTTTCAACTCTGCTGTCCACCATCAGCATGATTTGGATTTCTTAATGAATTCCCAGGGGATTTTATAAGAACTAGTGGGGTCAACAAGGATACTAAAGACCAGTGGTGTCACCAGGTGGATGATGTTTACTATTTTAAGGATGTTCTTGTTGTCCACCATCAAAAACTAAATACCAATCTAAGGATGTTTGTGAGTTTTCTGAGATATAAGGAATACTTAGTTTGTCACTAACTTAGAAGGTCCTACCATGATCGCCATTTATGCTAGCTCCCTGTAATTTGCTAGATTGATTGAGATACAAATAGACAGGGTAAAATCAAACCAAGCTTTGGAATTCAAGAACCTAGCCTTCTTGGATTCTGAGAGGGATCTCTCTAGTAGATGCAAATATGTGAACTTGTTTATTGATTATGGTTGATTTTAGGCTAAATGTTAAGTGCAGGGTATTTTGATTGTTCTCGATTGGGTATGATGCTGAGATGGATTTTTAGATAGAAAACATGAAAGATTGTTAAGTCATTGGGAAATGGAGTTTAACAAGGTAATGATAAGTTCAGCAATGGTGTTAAGAGCATTTTCAGGGAAATTCTAACTTGGTTGGTGGATCTTTAAGGTTGTGAAGGATCGTGAGATGGACATTTAAACTTGAAAACAACAAGTTAATAAAGGGCAGAAAAATAATCTTTTATACACTTGTAAACTAAGGGAGTTAGAAGATTTATAAGCATAGCAAGGGAATCAAAGGCATAAGAAAACCTAGTCCATTTGATTTCAGACCGAAAGTAGATAATCAACCAAGAAAAACATTCAGATGAAAACATAAAAAGGCAAGAAACTTATTTAACTTTCATAGATTTCATCATCAAGAGCGGAAAAAAATTTAAGATGCACAAGTAGCTATAACCATAGAAGGAGAGAAAACCCTGAACATCTAAAGTTATAGCTATGAAGTTTCCTTGAAACAAATTTAGCTAAGTACAGGCAAAGAGCATGATTGAAACAGACTTCTTTGATAAACCTAGGCAAAGATGCTTTTAAAGAAATGATTCCAAGAATAGAGTATTTCAGTGGCAACAATATGCAAGGCTAGCCATAAATCATACTTGACACTAACTGATTTAAACCACTCAAGAAATGAACAAGCTAAGAACTTCTTAGGGAGCAAGAGATGGATTCCCTAACATATCTCAATAGAAGAAAACATTGAGGCAGTGAAGGACAAACAGAATTAAGGTGCCATCATAAAGCATTTCTTAATCTAAATTTTTTGTCCTACTGCAATAGAGAAAGATGGAAAACAAAATGGAAAACTAGAAAACATAAACAAGAGATGACGTCACTATCAACCAGGCCTATGGATCTTGCAAACAGTCCTCCACCATCAGTAAAAACATCAAGGCATGCATGAGCTCCAAGACATCAAATTCTCATCAAAGGTTCAAAGATACTATGTATTGCTTCAACATAAGTCATCAAAATACAACTAATAAATAAGAGCCTTATGCTCTATTTATGGAGAAAATGAGGAGGTGGAAACCTTAAGAGACTTCCAGAAACCCTAATTTATCCATAAATGTCATAAATGTCCTTAATGACCATGCAAGGCCCAAGACACATAAGAGATAAGAAAATAAATGAAAAACATCAAAAAATAACTCCCAAATAAAATCAGGAGTGTTTTGTCCAAAAAAAACATTAAAAAACCAATTTTTCATTAATCAGTGTCTTTTGCTGACTTTTTGGCCTATGTCAGTCTGTTTGCGTAGCGCCACTTTTGTAGAAAATAGGTTGTTTTACAACTAGCGTTTGAACCACGTCCCGATGTCGGATTTGGCTCCGTGATAGCTCGTTGGAAAGCTTGAAGAGTCTAATTTCCAAAAATGCTTTTTTTTCCTAATCCAGTCCTTGTAACCCTATCAAAAATACAAAAATCTCCAACCTGTCATTTGCGCATCGCCAGGCCTAAAACAGGGGCAGAAAGGTGTTTTTTGACCTTTTGAGGGGTCTAAACAGCTCCAAATCCTATGATTTTTCTTAGATGATGTGAAGGTCATGAAAAATCCAAAAATTTGAAGCTTGCTTTTAAAGGATGCCCGAAAATTTTGCGTAGCACGAGTGGCGCTGCTCAAAGTAGGCCAAAATTTCACAAAAAACAAAATCTTCTTCAAATTTCTTCAAAATTGGTGGAGACCCTCCTTAGATGTTTTTAGATAATTTCTAAGAAGCCTCAGCCAAAAATCCAAGGCTTTCATGCTCATTTTCTCTTCTTAGGTTTCTTATCTCAAGGAGGGCTTCTTTGAGTTTGGCACTTGCAAGCCTGCTCTTCTTTGCGTAATGCTTGGTTATTTTATTTTGGAGAGAAAGGCCTCTCTTGATCTTGTTGAAAACATTATGCTCACTTTTGTAATGCTGAATGACATATTGTTTCATGCCAATCACCACTGTTGTGCTCACTTTCCTCTTCTTCACCATCATTTCCTCCTTTATGTTTGGTCTCAAAAGCTTTTGACCTTTATCACCACCACTGTTGTTGTCAGCTCTTGACATGTTGATAGGAGATATTGGTTTTCAAATTAGGGCTTGATGAAACAAGGTCAAGAGGATGATGGAGTCAACTTTCGAGAATGAGAAGTGTGGAGGCTAGGGATTTTAGGGTTTAAGTGGCTTTGTAGCTTGAGGAGGTTTTATCATGAGAGTATGGTAACAACTTAAAATCCCTTACCCACTCATGCCATCAAATTGGTCCAAGAAGGATTATAAGAACAAGGTCCCTTTATGTACATGACCTAGGGTTTTACCCTCCTAGGGTTTTTACCTCAACAACTAAAAAACCAAAAATGAATTTGCAATTTTGCTTAGGGATTAGGAGAATATAACACTTACCAACTTTTTAGATTCTCTTCAACCTTGCAGGTGCCTCAAATGATAAATTTAGGCATCAAGGAGTCTTTTTTGAAATTTTTCACCTTCCTAAACTTTTCGTATTGCCAGGTAGTCTTGCCCAGGCATTTGCTCAGCGCCGGGTAGTCCTTCCCATGGATTTTGCCTAACGCCAAAAAAAATTTCAACTTGCAGGCAGGTTTTGATGACCTTCCCGAAGTCAGATTTGGGCCCGTGATAGCTCGTTGGAAATATTTACCTGTATAATTTAAAAATATATGATTTTTATTCTATTTGGAGTTGATTTACCCAGTCAAAAATTGAGTCTCCCAAGACTGGTCAAAAAACGTACTGAATGATGATGCAAAAATGCAGAGTGATGGTGCAGACCACTTTTGGATGCCTTCCTCAACTCCAAATTGAGCTAATGATAGCTCATTGAAAATATTTTCAAGTATAGTTATCTTTTTATTCATCAAGAATTCCATTTGGATGCTCCAGCTGTGATAAAACTTGATTTTCCGAAGGTCCCTCCAGCAGTGCAGAAATTCTCCCGTGACACTTGTATTTTTGACATTGCTCCCAAACCATGATACCTGCGTAAAAAATGGAGGAGTTTTTTCTTCTTGGCCCTATTATGGACAAAAAAATCTCTCACTTTTTCCAAATTCATCTCTATTACGCGAAAAACACATTTTTTGAAGCAAAACTAGCCCTAGGTGTGACACATGGCTTGTCTCTTGGAATGAATTCTTGGAAAATGATGGAGGCATGATGTTTATGATCTGGTATAGAATTTTTCTTGCTGACATGATCTATCAAATGAATCCTTTGCTCTTGTGCCTCCTTTTCATATCAAACCCTAGCTTAGTTGGAAGAGGAAATTAGGGTTTGGTGTGAGGATTTAGGATTGCCTTGCAGAGGGAGGGGAATGAAGGGGTTAAGGGTTGTCTAAATTCTTGGGGAAATTTTGGGGGATAGGGATAGATGTTAGGGAGTAGGGGAAAGTTTAATTTCAATAATTGAGTGAGGGGAAGGGATCCAAAATGTCAAAACACAGGCCTAGTCTCAAAAAGTGTCAAATTGTGGCAATAGACTAGGTTTTGTAGAAAAATGATGATTTTGAGGGATAAGAGTGATGGGGAGTGTTCGTGAAGGAATATTAAGGATAGGAGGAGGTGTAAGAGCATAAATATACAAGCCTTTTTTATGATTTAACCATGGAGGTCATGAAACCAAGAAAATTGCCTTTAAAAACCCTATTTTTCTCTGAAAAATAGGCATGTTGCCTCTCCTTTGCTACGGATGTCTTTAGTGATGAGTTGGCCTCTTACATTTCCTAGTTTTATGCTTATAGCCACCTTGAAACCTCTTCATAAATCTCAAATGGGTAGTTTTCCTTTGCAGACTTTTTGTTTGGCCAAGGAGGCCTTCCTTGGAAGATTTTCTGATCTTCTTTGGACAATCACTTGCTGAGATTCCTCCTCTTTGATTTTACTTTCTTGGCACATAAAAAACAGTGAATTAGATCATTCAAACAACCCTACAACCTATGAAATCCTAAATGACCTAGTGGGAGGCTCTTTGGACTTTGCCTTTGTTTGAAAACTTGAGTTGGGATCCCTATGTGAAAAATGGTGACCTTAGGTAGCAGGGGAGGGGTTGGGCAACACAAGAACAGTGGGCTTGATGCCAAAGGTGACCAAACATGGTGAAGATGAATAGCATGAGCCCATGATGGGTTTTTGAGAGTAGTGAGCAGACCTTGACACGATAGGATGATAAGACAGTGAAAAACTTATCCTAAGGATAATGAAGGCTATGAGATTTCTAGAACTCACAATGTTCATGAACTTTGTTTCTAGAAATGTAGAACTGATACTTAGTCATCTTCAGATAGTGAAAATTATGGATGACTAATAGGTGACATGGAAAATAGGTGGGCCTGCCTGTAGCCCACATATTAGTGTTTTTTGTTATAAGGAGCGGGGAGGTAGATGCTTAAAACTTGCGAAGTGCGATATGCGATGAGCGGAGGTGATGTGGCAAGGAGGTGGGCCCATTCAATATGGAAAACCACAAATATTAAGGTTTTTTTATGAGAAACGAGAGTTAAAGGATAAAAATAGCGATGCGTGATTGTGACTAAAAGGTGAGGATAGAGGTAATGCGAGAAAGCGACAAGGGTGAGGTTATATCGCGTCAGGACTTTGGAACAGTGAAAGTAAATGAAGAGTGACAGGGTTATGTTTTTGTGATGCGATAAAGGTAAGTGGGTCCATAATATGATAAGTGTGGTGATGATACGTGATATATTTAAAAGGCTTTCCATGGGGGGTGGAGCTACGAATAAAGAAATGTATGGTAAGTTTAAATGGGAAATATGATATGTTTGTTAGTTGGTGGGTGGAGTTGCTTTTTTAACTATAAAAAATTGAATTTTAATAGTTAAAAAAAAGGGTTTTGAAACAAATGAAGCGTGGGACTTTATAGTTTGAAAAGATGAAGGGTAAAAGAGGGTAAATGAACTGAATGAGGGCATGAATGAAGCTTGTTCACCTTTACACTTTATCAACAACACTTTCCTCTTCCAACTGAACTAAAAAGGTTGATTGATTCCTTTGGAGTCCTTGACAGTCAGGAATTTATTTTTATTTTTATTTTTATTTTCTGGAAATAAATGATAGCCCTAGAATATTATTTTAAAAATATCTAACAAATAATCAGCCACCTTGAGAATTTTTAAATTACAATGGTCTAACAAGGAGGATCAATGACATCTATGGGCAATGTTGATTCCCATAGTGCCACCCGAGAATGCCCCTATTATGGTGAGGAGCCATCCAAGGTAATGCTTCCTTTTTGTAAAATGTGAGTTGAAGTAAAAAAAAATGGAGCCTCAACAAAACAAGAGAGCTACTGATGCAAGGGACCATGTTCTCAGATCTAATAGGTTTAACATATGCATGATGACGAGGGGTGATTGAAAACTGATGATGGGAATTCAGTGGCCCAAGGTCGGAGCATAAAAAAGCATCTTGGCGGCAGTCATAACCATTTCTGATGAGGGAATCCCTGGAGTCGGTAGGATGTCCAGGGTGGGTATATGTGGTTTATGAATGTCGTGGTGGATGTTTGTGAAGGGTGTGATGCTTTGACTAAGGGTGACTAGGGATTGCTTCCATGGGAGAAAAATGGATGGGTGAGTGGGGGACTATTCGTCATTTGTGGCTTTGTACACTTACCAAAAGAATGAAACAATGGGATTGGATTATACAAAACACAGAGACGGGTGTCCCAAAATGTGAATATGTTCACTCATTGATGACGCGAGGAGGGTGTTTTTACTGAGGGTGGGGGCCCCATTGGTTGGTCTCTTGTTGGGCTATGAGCTATGTTCATGGAGGGATGGTAGGCCAAATGTGAGAGGTAGTGGTGCAATTTCGATCTTCTTGCAAAAATGGTAGTCTGGGAAAGGGGTTTTATTTCGATATGGTAAAAATTGACTTGATGCATAGTGGATGAATGGGGATGAAGTGCTTCCCAGATAGAAGTGGTATGGCCATGGCATCGTGATTTTTTGATGTGCAGCCTACTTTGAGTGATGAATTCCATGGAGGGGAGGCTCTACTGACCAACAAGGATGTTTATCATGTGCGAGGTGGGGAGATGATAAACATGGTCAAGCATTTGGAACCTATGGCTAATTTCTTGTGGAGAAATGATGTCAGGATATGCAGATTTTTTCTGGGACTCTATCATGTTGAAGGTAGAATGATACCTACTCTAGAACCTTCCTTACATGGGATGATGGATGGTTTGTACAATACCTGCAACAAAATACCCCAAGTGAAAGCATATTTTCATTTGAATATTATTGAAAGCATGTGTTGAATGAACATAAGATAAGAGAGGGCATATTTGTCAGCGCTGAAAAAATATTTTTTAGAGGGTGTGAATGTGTGGAGCCTCCTTTGGGCGTTATGAGGTGTTGATCACTATGTTACTTTCGGTTCTACAATTGGTTCCTCTGAGCTCTTTTTATGGTCCTCCAAACAATCTAAAAAGGGTGACATATAGGCCAATATGGCTCATTTCAACTCATTTGCGACATTTGAGTGTTTGAGAGTTGTGAGAGGTCAGAGACTGTTGCGGATATTTTCTTGTCGTTGTGATAAGCCTCTGCACTCGGGATTCGCACTACTAGAGCCAGGTAGGCCCCATAACATCCTGCATTTAATTTTTTTAGCATGACTGGGTTAGGGTCCGTACAAACTGGGTTTGTCTGGAACCCAGGCAATTTTTTGCCTTGACTGCGCGGGCGATTAAGGCACATGCACGAAATTTGCGCATGCAACCGAGGTTTTGCACATAAATTTCGTGCCTGTAAAGGCTTTATGCGCACGACCTCCGTGCCTGTATGGGAAACAGGCGCGCTAAAAGGCCAAAGCTGTTTTTGAATTTTTTTTGGGAAAATTTTCAATTTTTTGGTGTTTTTGATGTCACTGATGTGTGTCTGTTTCGTGACAGGATGCTGTGGAGGAAGAGGGACTGACCCAACCTTTGGGTAGCTATGGCATAAAATTCCAATTCTCGCCAGCAGTTGGCGAGATGGGATCTTCTCAATTTTCTTGAGAATGACCTCCTGCGATTGCAGGATCAACTATTGTGTTACTGGTCTGATGCTAGAACAGGCGACGTAGAGTTATGGTGCTAAGGGGGCGCGACTTGACTATCTGTCTGGAGATGGATATATACTTTGTGACAGGGCTACTTCCTTAGGCTAAGGCGCTTCCATACATGCTTCCTCTAGGGACGGTTGACCTCTAGATATTTGTTGAGATTCAATGTGGTTGGGCGCCTCTCATGGAGGGATGCATCTTGATTGAGTCAGTGACAGATCTGGAGGGGCTATGTGCTCTGGCCATGATATTTCGGCTGATGGGGTCATCATCGCCGCATAGGGAATCAAGGCCACAGTTAGGTTTCCTGTGCCGAATGAGGGTTGGGAATTTTTTTTACTTTTCTCGTCACTGTTATGACGGGATGGTGGCTCAGTTGTCAAAGGTCCGTGATGGATATAAGTTATTTTATTACGCCAACATCCTCTACAACATCATGTATGAGAGGGTGGTGTTGATTCGACCTATGGTGGTTGTTCCTACGGGGGGTCCTCGAGACCCTCGGATGAGGAGTTGGGCTCCTATTATGCCTCATGGTGGGGGAGGTCAGCTAGGGAATTCTTGGAATGCCACTATTGAGGCTTGGTTCGAGGCCAATCCTCAGATGTTCCTCCCATACCCATACACTGGGATGGACTTCCGAGGAGACTTGGACATGGGTCTTCCTGCTGGATATGCATGGGGGCCATCAAGTATTATATTTGTGTTTTATTCTACATTTTTTGAGTATTTATGTTTTATATGTGTATTATGATGACCTTGAAAAAGTTTTGTTACTCTTGCAGATGTTGGTGAGGTTGGGTGTCCTATTGCTTGGTTGGTAAGAAATCATCCACCCCGCAGAGTTCAAGGGGCTCTGCTCCTGGCCGAGGGGCATGGAGGAGGTCCGGAGTAGCCCTAGGGTGAAGCTCCTAGTGGCGCGCCTGGTCCGTCTGGAGAGGGTATAAGTTCGGCTGCTACAGAGTGTGCTACGACAATTGTTTGCCCTGAGGCGGCAGGGGCTCATATGGTAGTGATGACGAAGCAGATGGGTACTCTAGAGGTCTGGGTTGAATATTTGGAGGATGCATGGGGTCATGTGGACCGCCTTACCTAGGGTATGCCTACCCATGGGTTTTTTGATGACCTTGATGACGTATGGTTAGAGACACTGATGGCCCGAGAGAGGGGCTATCAGCCGACCTTGCGTCACGTGGTAGCCTCGATTTTGACAGCTACCCCATTGCTGGTACCAGGAGCAGCCATGGGCCTAGGTGCCCAACTTGAAGGGGCACAACCCTAGAGGCTTCTTGTACATAGGGAAATCACCCATTATGAGGATGTTGCCCTTATTTTTGTTGACTTGCACATACGTTTTTTGGCTGACTTATGGGTCAGATACATGACTCATCATTTGTAATCAAACATACATTTTTTGATATATATATATATATGAGAGATATTTTTTTTGACTGCATATGGTGTGTCCATTGTTGACATGTGTTTATGGATAATGTGTTGTGCTGATGGATATCTATGTTTTTTATGTTTTATGTTTTTTACCTATGATGGTTTATCTGATATGCATTCTAGTTTAGGATATGGTTAGCTATGCAATCTACTGTCTGGTTTTGATTTCTTGGCACATGTGTGAATGTAATGTGATCAAATTGACGACTTAATCATTTTTCATGCAAATATTTTCTAAACAGATATGAATCCCGTACCTCAAATTCTTGGTTTAACTGTGAAACCACTAACTAGTTATCTTGGTAGATATGCAAGTGGCGAATTCTTTGATTGAGGGTGTCGCACATGAGCCCAATGACGATGTCATATTCTTCCTGATTGTTTGTTGCTAAATCGATGCAGAATCCATTGGTGTAGAATGGTGATCGACCAGGGTGGTAGATGACCCAGGCGGCTGCTGCTACTTTGAGACCATCTTGATGCTCCATCAGTGAATCCAAAATAATGGTTGGTTTGAAGATCCATTTGTGACACCAAATAATTTTTTGTGACAATTCTTTGATCAAGAATAAATTTTCGGTGCATGTGCGTTAACTCTAGGGCTGAGCCCTCTTGGCCCTTATGGGTACAACTTCTTGAGGTAAAGACCATTGACGGGGTTGCTCAGGCATGTTCTGTTAAGCTCTGTTAAGATGTATGCCCCCTTTAGGAGATAGTGTTTTATGATGTAGGGTCCTTTCCACAAGGTTTCGAACTCTCTTAGCCATAGGGATTCTTTTGTGACATCTTAGAGGAGGACTAACTCTCCCTCGGTAAATGAACGAGGGTTGATGTTGTGATCAAACGATGCTTTCACCCGGTTTTTATTTGCCTCATTGTGATGGAGCGAATGTCGTTGACTTTTTTCGATGAAATCTAGTTTTTCTAAGTTCTGCTCTAGAGGTTGGGTGTCATCAAGGAGTTCGATGGCGACGTGTAAATTCAGGATCTCGGGTTCTATGGGAATGACGATTTCAACCATGTACACCAAGTGGAAGGGTGTGAACCTTGTTGATGTTTTCACTGCCGTACGGTGTGCCCATAGGGCAGAGAAAAGCATGGTGCCAACCTATTTTGTGGTAAATTATTCACCATACACTCTAACATTGTTTTGAGTACTTTGTTCACAGCCTCTACTTTGGATTGGGGGTAGTATGGTGATGCAAATTCATGGGTGAATTCGAGATGGTGAGATAGCTCTTGAAATACTTTGTTTTCGAAGTGTTTTCCATGGTTAGAGACTAATTCCTTGGGTACGTCGAACTAGGAAATGACATGGTTAAACAGAAATCATGCAACATTTTTTGCGGTGTTGTAGTATGTAGGCATAACTTCTACCTACTTGGTGAAATAATCGACAGCTACAATAATGTATTTGTTATTTCCCGATGATGCTGGGTTGCAAGTCATGAAGTCGATCCCCCATTTACAGAAGGGGCCAGAAACGATGACGGGGTGCAGGGGAGCAGGAGGGGCTCTTTCCTTGTGAGCGAAGCATTGGCATCGCTCGCACCTCTTGACTGCTGAAATGCAATCGTGAAATAAAGTGGGCCAAAAATATCCTGCCCATAGGATTTTTTGGGCAGTGGCCATTCTGGAGAGGTGGCCACCGCAAGCTCTGTTGTGGCAATCATTGAGGGCTTTCTCTTGTTGGTCATGGGTGAGGCATCGATGTAAGATGGTGTCAATGCCCCACTAGATTAAGGCATCTCCCATAAGGAGGTATCGGGGGGCCTGGTGGTGAATGTGCCAACGATCGTCATGAGTGAGATAGGGCCTGAACTTTTGGGTTCATAAAAAGAGGAGAATATATTCGTACCAAGGGTCGTCGATTGCTATGAGGAAGAGATGTTCATCCGTTAGTGAATCATTGACTGGTGATCCTTTGGTATGAATTGGGAGGTCCGTAATGAACTCTGCTAAGATTAATGCCTTCTTTCTCTTGGGGGAGCAAAACTGTAAGTCATATTCTTATAGAATGACTACCCAGCGGGCGTACTTGTGGTTCATTAAACGATGCGTGAGAAGATGTTTGATGGGTTAATATTTTCCACGACTGTTGTGGTATTTAAGATGATGTAGTGGCAAAGTTTTTGGACTGCGTGAATTAGTGCTAGGGCAGGCTTCTCTTCAGGCTCATATCTTAATGTAGGGCCTGATAAGGTTTTGCTAACGAAATAGATTACGTGCTCCTTCCCATCTGGGCCATCCTGGATCAATACTACGACAAAAGCGGTCTCGAATGCTGATAGGTACAGGATGTAGTCTTTGTTGTAGTCTGGGGGACTGATCAGCGATGCTGAAGACAGTTTGTATTTCAGCATGTTGAATGATTGTTGGGCTTGGTCGTCCCATTTGAATGAGATGTCTTGATGAAGCAGATGCAGGAATACTTGAGCGCAAGTGATGTAATCTGGGACGAAACGTCTCAGAAAGTTGGTCTTTCCCTGCAATCTTTGTAGTTTCCTGAGGCTTCGAGGTGGAGGTACCACTTTGATAGATTGGACCTTGAGGTGGTCCACTCTAATTCCTTGTTGGGACACGATAAAACCTAAAATTCTTCCTGCTATGATGCAAAAGACACACTTGAGGGGGTTTAAGCGTAGGTTGTATTGTCAGCATCGTTGGAATACCAGTCGCATATCCTTGAGTTGGTCTGATCTCTTCTTGGATCAGACGGTGAGGTTGTCCAAGTAGGCAAGGATAAGATGTGACAAGTCATGAAAGATATAATTCATGGCCCTCTGGAAGGTGGCTCCAACGTTCTTTAGGCCAAATGGCATTACCCGGTATGCGAATGTGCCCAAGGGGGTAGTGAACGTGGTCTTGTACCGGTCGGTGTGACGGATTTGAATTTGATTATACCTAGAGAAGCCATCCATGAAGGAGAGGGCCTCATGATCTGCACAAGAATCTATGACTTGGTCGATGAATGAGGTAGGGTAATTTTTCTTAGGACATGCTTTGTTAAAATTGCGAAAATTGGTGCAAACACGTATGGTGGCCTATTTTTTCATGACAAGAATAGGGTTGGAAACCCAAGACGTGTAAGAAATGGGGTAGATAAACCCAACTTTAAGAAGCTTGTCGGTTTCTCGTTTGATTTCTTCTGCCTTGGATGGGTGAATTTGACACTGTTTCTGGCGTATTGGTGGTACGTCAGGCCAGGTGTCAATATGGTGCTCTACTATAGTGGGACTAAGCCCAGCAATTTCTGAGTAGTCCCACGCGAAGATATCTCAATACTCTTGTAGAAAGTGGGTGTAAGAGGTTATCTCTTCTGGTGAACATGCTGCCCCCAGTGAGATTTCTTCAAATTTTTTAGGATTTCGAGAGATATTCACCTTGATGGTAGGCAAAATATTTGACATGCTCCCTTCTTCGAACGCATCGGGCACCGTAATGGAGTTCTTGAACCAATTGAATTTCCCTTATGGAAGGAAATATTTTGATTCACTGGCATAAATATCTTGGTTTCCTATCTTTTCAGGGTTGAACGTTTTTTCAGGGAGAAAAAACGAGCAGTGATGCATTGCATCCAACGGATAATATGGCTACGTCATGGCCTCAAGTATATCCTCATTTGAGTGGAACAAGGATCATAAGGGGGATTGAGTCTACGTAAGGCTGTGAGGAAGAGGTTTAGTCTTAATGGAGTTGGTTGATAGACATGAAAAGGATTCCATTGTTGATGTGGTGAATCAGACGTGGTCGACAGGGTGCATATGGATTGGGTTTTCACCGTCGTTGGTACAACTAATCGACACCTATGAATGATGAGCAGACAACCTGAGTCATGGTTCCGATAAATGATGATATGAATTGTATATGGTGTATCATGTCATCGACGTTTGGTGGGGAAGTAATTTCCATCACGGGAGATTGTATAAGAGCAAGGCAAGATTCCTCATTAGGTTGTGCACTTTCCAGGAGTTAGAAGTTGTGCCTAATGCAGAGGTGCCTGAATTTTTCCATCAATGGGAATGCCTCTAGTTCGTGGTTATGGCTGGTGCAGATTGTGTAGGGTACCACTGTGCCAATCAAGTAGATTGTGTGGGAACCAACACTACTTTTTTTCCTCCTTGAAGTGGACGCTCGGAAGGGATCAAGCATAGGGGAGAGGGTCCTCTGCTGCCATTTATGGGTTTTTGGCTTAGGTATGTCTAACTCTTTTGGGGAGTGTATACTGTTGTGGAGGTAAATCCCCTCTGCGAATAGAGGCGATCCCTACTAGCCCAGACCAGGTCTAGCAACAATCGTTCACACTATGGTGCAGGTTCCTAATTGCAAATAAACCAACTAGCGATGAAGGCTTACCTAGAATCCAACACTGCTGCTTGTATAAGAGGTAGCACTCCCATTCCTTAGCTCTGGCAGATCACGATCCCCACGATCTCCGTGATAGGACACCTGCACATGCAAGAAACAAAACAAACGCAAGCGTAAAATCCAGTGCATACAACTATATGTCAGTCAGAGAAGACATAACTCATGATGATCATCAAGAACAAGAGTGGAACCATAACCAATAGTCTCTTATCATTAATCAATCAAAGAAGAATACAACCATAGCCCTGACGCTGAATTCTCCTTCAGAGGGTCGCCAGCGGAACACGTCTCGACAAAGCCTATCGGGGATGGGACAAACCTCTCTCTTCGAATGTCTCAACAATAATCTCCTTGCTTGGATTTGGCCTTAAGGGAATGAATCAAGGCTCTTGCAGCATAAGGCTCTGATGGCTCTTGGGAACTTGGAGACTAGCTTGAAATGGAGATGGGAAAGCTTTTATAGATGGAGGAAGAGGAGTTGGGATCCCTATAATCATGGGATTGGCCCTATCCTCAAGGAAGCTTCCATGAGAGGTGGAAAACCACTTCTACATGGAAATCCGGAGCCAAACCTCCCAACTCAAGATAGATACCAGTTCAAGAATTGGTTAGGACGAAACTTCCGCCATTTATTTTTAAAAAACACTCCTTAAATTGGCTGGCGCGAGTGCGACTCTGGGACAGAGGGCCAATTGGCGCGACCTCTTTGAAGGATTTTCCCCATTGGCACAGTTACTGAACTGGCTGCCCGCGCCAATGCAAAAAGGGGTGTTTTTAGGGTTTTTCAGTAGGAGATGTATTCAGGGGGATGAAAGTACATGTTCAGGGGAACGCCATGAAAGTATTTTCAAGTTATGTCACTGCTCACAGGTCACAAAATAATCCCTCCAATGTGCGAGACAGGGAGTGGTAGGGACGGTGACAAATTGCTGTGTAACAATACTTAATGCTGCTCTCGCCGCTCGAAGCTTGGGGAGGTGTTCACATTTCATAGTTTGGTGAAAATGTGAGAAAATCCGACAATAGTAGTGTGTGATTTTATTCAGGTTAGAGAGGTGCCTCTAAGGGAGGAAGGAGACCATGCAAAAGCTGTTCGTGAGGTGCTTCAGTTCTTTGCACTGATTGACCTAGTGGCTGATTCTGTCGCATAGTCTGCATGCCGGCCTAGACTGGACGTGGGTCGTGCTAGGTCGATGAGCCTTTCTAACCTGCCTCACGTGTCGGTGTCGAAATGGGGTAGGCTGCCTAGGGGAAATTTGTCTTCCATTATGTTTTCTAAGCTTTGGATTGATGATATCCCAACGGTGTGTCTCTAATGTATGGATGACATCGATTAGTGGGCGCACCCGAGCGATATAAGTGCAACGCTGATCGTGATGGTTGCCCTGACATACTAGATAATAACGTCATTCTTGGGTGTTCCTGTCCTGCTCGTTTGGTGACGTGATCGGGTACCAGTGGCGTAGCACTGTTAGGTCTGGGCATGTGGCGACCACATGACTGTGTGTGTTACATAATGAAAATATTGGTCTTCTTCATGAGGGCGGTTGGGGGTGACTAAGGTTTCCTCGACTGACCGCTTTTCAACTGATAAGAAGAGGATGGATCTACTAGTCACATCATCTTGTGTCGTCGAGCTATCCATGGATTCGGTATCAGAGACATCTTCTAGGGAGAGGCATACTATGGCCGTGCGTAAACTAGTTAGTGCTAAGAAAAACCGAGGGATGTAATGACATTGTACTAAAGTATGGTTGCCAGAACATATCGGACATGAAAAGTGGGTTGCTCGCAAACCAACATAATAAACTCGTTCAACTGGATACCAACTTTGGATGAGTTCTAGGGTTGTGCATTCGTCAATGAAATGGTCATGTTCATTACAAAGTGCACAACATATGATAGGAGGAGGGAAGATGAATGGGAGTCTTTCTGGTGACTGTCGTGCCTCTTGCAGGTATAAAATGATGTGAGGGTCTTCTCCTATTGACTGGATGGAGGGATCCTCTTGATAGGATTTCTCAATGGCATGTAAGGCATCCCTATATCACAGAATTTCTGGGCAATGATGGGTGCAATTCCCATAATGGCCACAGATAGCACATGCGTGGTTGGTACGCAATGCTTTGCCTTGATTTTTGGTGGTTGGTTCCTTTTTACGGGAACTTGTTGCTGCGATATTTACCACATAGCTAAGGAGCGGTTTTAGCTCGTCCAGATCTAGGTAGATGTGGGTAGTGTGTCCTACTATGTCGCATATGGTGCAAGGGTGTAATTCCTATTGCATAGTGGGATTTTATGCCTTCTTCCCCTTTTTACTATTTTTCTTGGTCGTAAAAATCGGTTTTGCGATGGAAATTTCCTTAGATGGGATGGTTTTGATAGTCTCCTTAACAGATGGGGCCTCCTCAGGACTGAGGGAGATTGACCCTATAGAGGTGACGTTTGTGACTCCCATCGTGGTAGGTGGGACCAGGTACCAAACTGGAATTTCAAATGATAAGTTTGGCAACACCACTGTGGCCAAGACTTGTTGTGACACAAAACCAGATGGGGGGTAGAGAAAATGAGTTTGGGAGGCAGCGTAGGATATAAAGGCTATCGTGACCAAGGTATCAGCATCGTTACTGCTCATCTTTGTCTCCTAACTGGCTTCGTTGCTTGATCTAGATATCATGCACACTAGAGCCTCTGCGATATCAGATGATGATTCTGGTATAATAGTGGGATCTCCTAGAAATGACCCGAGGATAGACAATGGTTTGAAATATCCATGGCCATATTCTTGGTACTGTGTAAGCATCTCGGCAGATGTGTCTACATAGGGTAGCACGACATTGACATTTTTTAGGGATCTCTTGTCATGGTATGTCAATCGGTCAATAGTAATGATGCGATCCTCATGGGGGAACATCATTGTTCAGAAGGTAGACGAGGCTATGGATGACATGGTATACATATAACTCCACCCAAGGAGTATATTGTAATCTAGTTGAGCATCCAAGACTTCATTGTCTATAAGGACCGTCTTTTCGGCCAAGCAGACTGGGACATTTTGGTAGAGATCAACGAGAGCAAATGGGCGCTTGTCGTATGCTCTGAGTGTGATGTTTGATGGCTTTAGTTCGGGAGACCCTAACTTCTGCTAGACGTTCTTTGACATGATGCATGTGGATGCACCTCGTCAATGATACAATGGTGAATAGTGATGTTTTGGAGTGATACCAGTATCTGGAAGGCAACCAACGAAGGAAGCATAGGGGTGGATTTATCTAAATTGAAAGCCATTAGGTGTGAATCGGCAGGGTCGATGGCACCTAACATGGAAATTAGGGCTTTCTATTGCTTTGGGCATGATTTTAATACCTCCAAAGCTGACATGGTGGCAGTAGATTGGGCTAAATCATCCACAATGCTATAGTTATGGGCTAATTTGGAATGGTTTCATGCCTGCCTAGTTGGTCCCTTACCCATATTTGGAAATGGTTTAATAGGTATCTTCGATATAGTCAACAGTGATGTTGGTGTACTCATGCTAGCCCCTGACGAATTGGTGTCTGGTGGGGTTTCGTAATTTCTGTTCTGTGTCTAAAAAAAATTTCTTCGCCAGTCATGTATATTTCGTGGCTATTTTTTCTGGAATCGTCGGGATTTGTTTGCTGTTGTTGGGTGCTAACTGTCCCTCGATGGGGGAAGGGCTCCTGCATGAAAATTGTCTATTGTGAGGATCCCCCTTGTCCTTGGTTACCCAAAGGTTCTTCAGCTTAGGGAGATCGGGATAGTGGTGAGTGTAATGGCCATATTCACCACAGATTGTGCAAGAGTGGTTGGTTCGAAGATTCGCCCTTGGGATTTATCTGGCTCCTAGTTTGACTTCAGTTGGAGTTTCCTCCAGCCTAAGATTGTGGAGGGCATTGTTGATTGTTTCCCCCTATCCAAGATTTCCCTTTTTTTGTCTTTTTTTGTTTTTTCCTTGCCACATTGGGAGGATAGCTTGGATTCTCTTGATATTTGCACGATTATGCCTGGGAAGGTTGCACAAAGTTCACATGTGCATTATTCTGCATGGGCGGGTTTTGTGCTGGGGATTAGGAATATTGGGGTCCCTGTCCCTGGTTTGTGAATGGCTGCTGGGGGGGAGCTCTTCCGTCAGAATTTCTAGCTGCATATTGGGTCCCCTGAGCCAGAGGGTATGGTCCTCCTTGCTGATTATGGTACGACTACGCCCTGTTGGTCATGTTCTACAAAAGTGCATGATGAATTTAGTAGCCGGGCTGCGAGATGTTATGGTTAGGATCATAAGTGTAACTGGGGTATGGACTACTGTTGCCTAGGTTATTTTGGGTTAGTGACCCAATCAATCCATCTGTAGTGTTCGACGCACATGGATATTCTTTATAAGTTTGCAGGCGTGGGGCATTAGACAAGATGCCATAAATGTATCATGACTACGTGTAAATCAGCTTGAGCTGCTAGGCTGCGTGTAAATGTGTCAGTAATTCCATCTCAGAATCATGGTGGATGGGTAACTGAAAATACGTGAGGAACACAGTAGCGAGGGCACTAAAGGTTCCATGTGTAGCAGAAGGTTGCTCCACATACCATTTCGCAGCTAGTCTAGTTAGGGTGCACTGAAATAGTCTCAACCGAATAGTATCATCAATGATGTTGTTTGACGAACACCACAAGTGGAAAGTCATTATATGATTTATGGGGTCTTCCGCTTGCTTCCCTTCAAATTTTGGAATGTCTGAAGGGAGATTTGTGGGCATGGGGGGCTATTTTTGGTTGTGTGCAATAGGGTCATTCGTTAACTTGGTTAGATCAGGTAATTTCAATGATGCTAATAATGGTAACTGTGGGTTGAGGGCCATTGCAGACTCTAAATGCATAGTGTTCTGGTTAGATATGGGGTTTGTCTGTGATGTACCTAGCTATGTGTTCACTTGGCTCCCTAAATGGGTAGCGCTCCTCCTCCCCCTAGGGGTTGTGGGAGGAGTGGTCTGTGGTGACCCTGTGGGGGTTTCCACTGGTGTGGCGTTGGGGGACCCTCAGGGGTTCCCAACCAAAGATGCCCCGATAAAGGATGAACCAATAAGGGTGGCGGTGTTCCACCTTTGATGCCTAAATGGCGAAAGACCTGGAACTCCTCTCGGTAATGGGGGGAGGTCCAAAAGACGTCTAGATCGAATAGCTCTCGTTGGGTCCATTATGGTGTTGACTAGGTATGGTTTTGGAAAAAATATTCAGTTCTATGAGAGGTGAAATATCAAAGGAAAAATGGTGACCACATGCATAAAACAAAGAAAAGAAAAAGTTAATTTTTCTTTAAATTGTTTCTATGTGATCAATCAATAAAAAAGTGGTTTTGGTTGTTTTTGCGCTTGATACTCAAAATCCTAGAGACCTTAATGTCCTCACACTCTCAATTGTAACTGGGCCTTGCGAAGATATATTTTGGTGCGTACTAGGTCTAACGCCCCGAAAGAACTGACGAAGCCTTCCAACAGCTGAAGAATTGAACAAGGTAATGGGTAGAGGATCTAGTGCTTCCTGCACCGTCACCTATAGGGAATGATGCCCTAAATTTGGCCACTAAGTACCATTGTCCCACATGAGTTCGAGTCTTGATCTTCTTGGTAAATCAGCTTCCAGTACCGAGCATTAGATGGATCAGGTAGCCCCAAATAACACCGCATGCATTGGGCCTAAGCTTAACCCCCTCTGAATTGGGGCTCTGTGGTGCTCGAGTTTTCTTTTCCATGGGCGGATAGATGGATTTTAAAGCTCCCTATTCAGTCAAATTCTATGTCTCAAGATTTAAATTGACCATGGCGACTTATTGGATGCCTACCCCCATGTTCCTAACCTGAACTATAATTTTTCTTGTGGCCCCTGTGGGGAAATTTAGTGAGTTCATTTAGGTTAGTGTTAATGAGTCTTTACACCACTTATGGTGTGAAAGTGTGTGAGAAAAAAGTGGAAAATCACACAGTTTTAAGATGTGGATATGTGGTGATCCTTTACACGTCCCCTATTAATCAATGTTTGATTGTTCCTTGCTATAAGAAAATCATGTGCGGATAGTGGGCCACTTACAACCTTGCCTAATCAATCTAAGTGATTAACTAAAGGGAGATGTAAAATTATCAGAATATAGCTTTCATATGGTTTCCCAGGGTCACCAAAAGTTGCAAGGGCAACAGAGATTACTTACTTCTCTTAAGATAAAAATTCCTCATCCCAACTCCTAGTGCAAAAATTTAAACTAAAATTAATGATCTAACTAGGAAAAATGAAAACTAGCTAAGGATATGTGGATTAGGGCCACCTACTCTAGCTAATTATATATGTTTTTTTTGGTGTCTATTTTCACAAAAATAAGTTATTTCAGATTGCAAGTAAATTTCCCCTACTTAAACTATGTGGTTTTTTGTGGAGATAAACTTTTAAAATTTAAAACTAGCAACTAGAAATACTAAAACGCAGCCAAAAGAAAGTTCTAAACAGTCGTGGGACACCAAAAATAGTGCTGGCAGTTTTTCTCTAGGTTGCCAGCCACTTTACAATTGGGAAATTGAATAAAATAACAAAGAATTTTAGTCTCTGGTTTTCGTGCGTAAAAGCTTCACACAGTCGCGCAACTCTACACACAGGTCAAAGCTGAACTTGTGCAACTCGCCGCATCTATCTGAGAAAAAAATGACTATTTTTCCTATAAATGGAATTTCTGGAACTTCTGAACTTCAAATTTTCACTGTGGGTGAATGAGTAGAGAATAAAATAAGGAGAGTTGTCCCAGCAACACTCCAGAACCGAGAGAAGGTCCCTGCAACAAGCGCAACCACCTAACTAAAAAGGTAAATCTACTGGAATCACCAATCCTATGGTTGCGGTTTTGGCGCACAGGTGTACCAATCCACTAGTGCTTAGGAGGAGTGGTCATTGCCTCCAAGCTATGGTTATAGGCAGAAAAAATAGTTAGCAGGTTAGTGAACACGTGCTATAAAATATAAAACACACTAAATCATGGAATGGAATATAGTATGCATATATGGAGAGAAAACACAACTAAACTAAACATTAAAAAAAAATCTCATAAAGAGTCAAACATAACAATAATGAAAATGGTGGAATCAAAGTCACCTCTTATTGCTCATTGTTAGGAAGAAAGATACTACGTCATAGTCTTGCCAAAGGACCCTTAGAACTATGGAGTTCTAAGACCCAGTGCAAGGACGTTTTTACCCTTTAGCTGTTGTCGCAAGGTCTCTCTCTCTACTCCAAAGGATTAAAGTTGTTGGATGGCCAACAACCGAATCCTCCCTCTACTACTGCTCTGGATTGCACACTACTGGATTTCACATGGGAAATTTGGCCAACATAACAATGTGCTCTCATTTTTCTCATCTCTTGGTGGCCAGTTATAGGTGAATTCAAATTCTCCTTCCCTCTATTGGTACATTGGTGGATGGTGACCCAAGAGATAGGGTTAATTTCTTTGTGTTCTCCCTTGAGGTCCCAAGGTGGCTGAGGAGGCTATCCTTGGGCGGCCTCAAGTGTAGGATCATTTCCTGAAGTGTGTCAAGTGGTCCCAAAAAGTGACTTCCACCACTCCTAGGACTGCATAGCTTTTTGAGGGAAAGCCACGCAAACCAGCGCGCCTATCGAAGGAAATTGTGCGCAAAGGCGCATTTCACCTATGTTCTTTGTACGCAATTTGATTTCTACCTTTGGACCTTAGATATTTTTTAAATTTTTTAGATCCTCTAATGTGCCTCAACTCTGTAAATACTTCTTCCCGACATTTAATAATGTCATCTTTACTTGTTCGATTTTCCAGTGATAATAGGGTGTATTTGTCGGCTAACAGGATGATAGTTGTCAAGAGAGATGTTAAATTTGTTGAGGATAAAGCCATGCGACTGTCCCTTGAGAGGAATCTTGACTTGTATGTAGATGAGGAACTCATAGTTCCAAAGGATGAACCTCAGGATGTGGAGCAGACACAAGAAGATGATTATGGAGTGGTAGAAACCACTCATGTAGATCCATCCACCAGAAACGGTAGGAAGTGCACTAGAGAGGCTGAAAGATTGATGTTAGATGTGACAGAGCATGTAGGTGCACCTACATCATAGCGCAGACAAAGAAGGTCCCCAGATAGGTATACTGGATACATGGCTCTTATGAGAAAATGTATTGTAATAGAACCATCCTCTTTTGAGGAATCAATGCAGCAACTAACATGGGTTGATGCCATGGTTGAGGAGTATGACTCCATTATCAGAAATAGTGCATGGGAAGTGGTCCCAAGACCAGTGGGGAAGTTAGTGGTTGGATCTAGGTGGATCTACAAGGTGAAGCAGGCAACATATGGGAGTGTGGAGAAATACAAGGCTAGATTTGTGGCTCGAGGATTCTCATAGGTAGAGGGGATTGAATATGAGAATAATTTTGCATCGGTTTCAAGGTACTCATCGATTAGATCCATCCTTACACTCTCAGCTTAGATGGGGTGGTAGATACATTAGATGGATGTAAAGACAACCTTTCTCAATGGAGTTATTGAGAAAGAAGTGTACATTGAGCAGCCAGAAGGTTTTGAGACCTTTGACAGGGAATTACATGTGTGCAGACTCAAGAGAGCACTGTATGGGTTGAAGCAAGCACCTCATGCTTGGTACACCAGGATCGAAAACTATTTCACTAGGTTGGGCTTCACAAATAGTGAAGCGAATGCGAACCTATATCATATTGTGGTTGATAGTAAGCTTTTTATTATTGTACTTTATGTTTATGATCTTATACTAACAGGTGATGAGTAGATCATAACTTCTTACAAAGAGGGTCTTGCAAGAGAGTTTGGGATGAAGGACATGGGGCTCTTGCACTATTTCCTTGCCTTAGAAATATGAAAAAGATATGGGGAGCTATTTGTATCTCAAGGAAAGTATGCCAAGGAGATTTTGAGGAAATTCCACATGGAGGGCAACAAACCCATGGAGACTCCTCTTGTAGGTAACTGGAGGAACACGGATGCTACTTCAGGTGAGGTAGATGATGCTATTGTTTACAGGAATATTGTGGGTTCACTTATGTATTTGGTGAATACACGACCATACATATGATATGCAGTTAACCAGCTTAGTCACGCTATGATTAAGCCTACCAAGATCTTTTGGAAGAAGGGGAAGCATGTGTTGAGATATCTCAGGGGCACTACAGGGTGTGGATTATGGTACAGACGGACAGAGGGAGTGAAGCTTTAAGGCTTCACCAATGCAGATTGGGCAGGGAGTCAATCAGACAGGAAGAGCACATCAGGGGCATCTTTAGCATAGGATCAACAACAATTTCTTGGTAAAACAGGAAGCAGAGATCAGTGTCACTCAGTTTAGACGAGGCATAGTACATGGAAGCTAGTTAGGTTGCATGTGAGGCCGTATGGATGAGTAAGATACTTGTTGGTTTTTTTGGTCATCAGATGGATCTGATGGTGATACATTGTGATAAAAAGAGTTGCATAAAACTCTCGGTTAATCCAGTATTTCATGACAGGTCTAATCATATTGACATCTGGTACCACCATCTCAGAGATTGTGTTCAGAGGTGCATTATGTTGTTGCAGTACATTCCCTTAGAGGATAAAGATGCAGATATCTTGACGAAGGTGCTTGCGAAGAGAAAATTAGAATGCCACATAGGCAGGATCGGGTAGAAAATAATCCCTTTCTTGTTTAGATTGAGTGTTAAAATTCAACAAGAAAATGCACCACATACTAGTGTGGGATTCCAGGTCACACATGAGTGAGGAATTCTAGTGACACATTAGTGAGAATGTGGGCAACCAATTTTTAAATAAATTTGAAAATTAATTGTAATCTGATCTCATAACAACTTGTAATATCTGATTAAGTGTGATAGACTTAGTTAGCTCAAGAATTTTGAGTTGAGGGTCAAATTATAGGCATGTAGAGTGATTCTATTATTAACAGGGTCCATTTGTAGTTGTAGTATTAGTGTGGTGTGAGTGGGATCAATTAACTCACATTAGTTGATTTAAAACTAGTTTAACTAGTTCTAACTGTTTGATGAGCTAGTGGAAGATAAAGTGAATTAAAATAGATTTAATTCACAAGTAGTGATCTACCAAGTAACTGATGATTCACTATTAATAGTTGCATGCATGTCAATTCTGGTGGAGACCCAGTTGAGACAAAGGTTCAAGGAAAGTAAACTATCAGTTGTATTTTTAGCAAACTGCCTAGGTGCAGTTACAAAACCATAGGAAGCCCATGATGGATTGAAAAATCAAGGAAGGTTTAATTTCCTATTTAATAGGAGTTTATTTCTCTATGGATTGTGTGAGAAAGGTGGGTTGAGGGTAGGCTGATAATTGGCTATATATTGGTCCCATTTTGCCTAGATCGGTGTGAGACAATTGGTAGAGTGTATGAGGTTGTGGTGAGCACACCTGCATTGTATTGTTTCATGATTCCTTGGTTTATTATACAATAAAGATGGAGGGGTTTTGAGCAGTTTCTTTCCCCAAGAAAATCTTGTGTTGTGAGATTGATTTACTTCTTTCTCTTAATTGCACGTGATTGAGAGATCATGTTTTATATTCTACAAATATTGTAGAAGGATTAAGTATCTTGTTTTAGTACATTGCATGATCGGATTGAATCCATTGGTGTAATTTCTACATTTGAAAAATCCACAAAAAGAAGCTACATTAAGATCATCTTTATTTCTTGCACTAAGAATTTTGATTTTCCGTTGTTTGAATTTCCGTTACTTATAGTTGTGTGAATATGATGAAGCTTCATTTCATGTCTATTTACATGCTTTCATAGAACATATTTACAAGGCTTAAATTTATATGCTTTCACAAAATATGTTTTGAATGTTTCCTATATTAAGATTTACTTTCTTTATTAGATTAAAATTTCAAATTCTTCTATAGATTAAATTGTTGTATCTTTATAGACTAAATTTTTATTTCTTTCATAGAATAAATTTACAAGATTTTGATTTTATAGAACAATATTTCATTTTATGTCAATTTACTTGTCTTCATAGAATATAATTTTATTCATTTCAATTTAATTTCAATAGAATTAGAATTTAATCCCTTACATAAACTTTGTCAAATACTTCATCGGTTCACAAAATCAGATTTATAATTTAATGCAACATAATTTAAAGCATAATTAAATTGACGGGTAGCTTTTACTTAGATATTTGGGGTGTCACCCCCTACATTTTTGTGTGGAGGCCACTAGAGTGTAAGTCTAAGACCAAAGGTTTATTGGGAGGCTCAGTCGATGATCAAATCACTATGGTGCCTATTTTCTCTATTGTATAGCTATTAAACCACTTGGAAAAGGTGATATGAGCCATGGTGGTGCTTGTTGGAGAATTGTTAAACCATCTAGAAAATGGATTAAAAATCACTATAGTTCTTGCTATGAAAACATAGTTGTGAAACCACCTAAACAGTGGATTCAATATCCTAGAACTGAGAAATACCCAATCTAGACCTTGGGTGAAGCCTTGTGATTGAAATCATAGAGTAAGTGGGTCATTCTGGTGCTTACTACTAGAAAGCAGTTGATAAACCACATAGATAGTGGACTCCTTCTCTTGAGTGTTTGATAAATATTTGTTGTGGATCCCTTGTGCAAGCACCCCCTCATACTCTGGATTTGGCTTAGGGTTGTTAGCTACAATATAGATTGTAGTGTAGTTGGCCTATGTTTGGGTGGAGAATTGAAGTCCCTCCTCCAGTTTCCAGTCATTTAAATATATTAATATAAGCATAAAGTTGTGAAAATTTTGATTATAGGATATGATAACATTGATTTGATCATTAAAGTTGTGAAAGTTGTAAATGCCTGGAAGTTTTTATTATACTCATTACTAGCTATCTTAGATATTGTGATTTCAATGACTAGTAGTGCCATGGAGTTGCTACCATATTCATGATTTATGGAATATTTTTTATTCTTGGAGATGAGTTTCTACATGATTGTGTTGGTAGAATATTATCTTGTGAGAGTTGTTGCAAACTATGAATCTCTACAAGGTTCCTTGTTGTTGTTTAGATTGTAATTCTAATTATTTACTTAGAAAATTCACCATGTTAAAAAATGCATGATACAATTCTTAAGAAGTGGTTTGCAAACTTGTGTTTGTGGTTGGATGTCAAGGCTCAGCCTCATAATGTGCTTCTCAGGAAATTTGGTGTTTAGGAGGTTTCCCCTTGCCCTAAGAAATTCCTCATACTTTCATTATTTCCCTTTTTCCCTTGCCTTAATACTTCTATAGAAGTTCGGTGATTCAAGATCCAAGGATGGAAAGGAGTAGTTCCTTTATATGCAGCTTGGATTTTATCTAAGGCCATATTTCTCTTTTCCACATTCATTCGCATCTGGAATATGGGGATACAATGGAGACATGGGTCAATACTATTGTGTTGAGGTCATATTACATCGTGCCCATGTTTCCCCTTTTTTAAATGTTCTTACATCTAAAGGATTCGAGGATCCGTGGATCTGGTGGTGGAAAGGGACAATATTATTATGTGGAGGTTGGATTACACTGGGGCCATATCTCATTTAAGGCTAAATTAACCTCAAGCATAAAAGGATTTAGATATTCAGGGGTCTGAGGGTTGCAAGGGGTGACACAAAGTTGAAAGGTTAGATGTAGTGTGGGTCATATATAACAATGAAGTAAATAAAAAATGTTATGGTGTGAGGACTTGGTGGACCCCTCACTGTGTTAACATGACAGTTCCATAAGGGCCAAACAAGGATTACATTTTAGCACAATGATGACATGGCCTAATATAATTGGCCAAATTTTTTATGGGAATAGTTGTCAATATGGGTGTCTAATTGAGGTGAAATTTATATCGTGGGAAAGATCTTGATAATATAAACATGATGGTGGTGTTTGTTTTGAGATTTGAAGTCTTTGATAAAAATAGGTTATGTGACCCCATCTTTAGAACAAAACTTGGAAATCGGGACAAATCAAATAATAACACCTCCCACAACCTGAGATAGGACAATCGGGTGGGAGGGTGAGTTACAATAGACATTGAAATATTTGTTATTATTAATATTTTAAATCTTACATATCAAATCCATTTTAAACATGGAAGAATCTCTCTCTCTCTCTCTCTCTCTCTCTCTCTCTCTATATATATATATATATATATATATCCTAAATGATACTTGTATGGAAGGAATTATACATAAGACTATTTTTTACTTCCTTTTTCTTTATATGTATGTGTTGGAACACATAATCCTACATGGGTAGGTGTGGAATATGAAACCAAGAGTCACACCATTGTATTATAAATGTACATCATGTATAATGGAAAAATAAGAAAGCCTCACGCTTATCTTTCATTGTGTGTTGAGTCTCTTGTGTGTGTGTTTATTCTTCTCATACACCATGTGTGTGTCTTAACATGGTGTTTAACATGGTATCAGAGCGGGCGATTGCTGGCCCTGCTCCAAATTGAGTGAGCCATTTGTGTTTATGGCCTGTGCATATCTGCAAAAATTCTTGAAATTTTTGCAGCACTCAGAGTTTCTGCAGCAGTGTTTTTTCCGCCATTCAGAAGTGTTTTGAAGAGGAGCAGCATTCAAAATCCCAGCGTTCAGAAATTGGTTTGAAGAAAGGCAGCACTGCCCATCTGAAGGTTTTCATTCTAATTTTTCTCTGCAATTTCTGTTGATTAAAATCTGCATTTTGAAGCGCTGCTGGAAAATAGTTTAAAGAGGGTTTTTGAAGATATTTCTGAGTTTTCATTGGAAGATTTCTGAGATTTTTGAGTTCTCTAACTCCACAAATTCTCCAATTTTCTGCTGCTATATCGCCCTATGTAATATTATGAAAAATTCTGGGGTTTTTGGTGAAAATTTATGAACTTATGGACTGCATTTTTCTGCTGCTGTTTTAAAGACAGTCTCCTCTCTGCTGTATTTTTTTAAAATTAAAAATAAATAAATAAATAAAAAATAAAAAATAATTTTTTTTTTACTGATCCTGGCCTTTCGGCCTTCCCCACATCTCTGCAACATCGGCCCCACTCAATACACATCTCACTAACTCTCAGCACTTCCGCCTCTACCCAACAACATATCCTACTCATACCACTCTTCGCAGACCTGCTCTCCCTCACGCACCGCTCGCCCTACGCACCTCCCTTACCTGTCTACCCCTATCGATTTCAAACCCTCCCTTACGCTGCTCCCAACTCATACCCCCTAACTCCCCACCCCCTCACGCGGCCACACTACCCCTCGTTCCCAACGCCCTACCTCTCTCATCACTCACCCACGACCCTCACGGCCTGCTCCACCTGCGCTCTCATTGTTTCTACACGGCATCCCCCTCACAGCCTTGTGTTTTACCTAAGCTCTGCATTGAACACATAATACGCCCCTACCAACGCTTCTCACTCCACCTTATGGCACTCTATACTTACCCACTACGCCCCACCAAAGGAGAGAGAGAGGAGAGAGAAAATTTGAACAGCAGAGAGAGAGAGGAGAGAGAAAATTTGAACAGCAGAAAAAGAGAAAATGACATGTGAAGAAAATGGACAGTAAACATAGAAGAGAAAAGAGAAGTTTTGCATTGTGATTTGTGGAATTGATTTGAAAGGTGAATTTTTGAAGAATTGACATTTGAAGACAAGTTTGTCATCATTTCAAAACAATTCTTTGAAGGAAATTTCTGCTGCTTTAAAGGCTTCTTGCACAAGTGTTTTCAACTGCACATATTTTGCAGAAATATTGTATTGAACTGACATTGATTTTCATCTTCATTTAAGACTTGAAGTGTAATTGAGTTGAAAAATTGTTGATTGCCCTCCATCATTTGAGGAGCAGATTTTGTACTTGAGATTTCCATAGTTGGAAATTCTTTGCAGTCATTTGTATTTGTTGAATCACATTGTAAACGGGTGCATTTTCGGTTGAAGCTGACACCCTTTCATTTTTTGAGCCTAAGTTGTTGAAAATGGCCAAAATCAATGAGGCATTAGTGTTGTTGAATAACCTCATTCATTCCAATGTTGATGACATGATAAAAATGAGCAAGGATGCTCTTTGTAAAATTCACAGTTGTTTGCAAGATGCACAAGAAAGATTGAGTTTTTGCAGTTGGAATCTCAGCTTCAACAAGACGAACTTCAACAAAAGAGTCACCATTCTAAACCTGTTTCTGTTCAGAAGATCGAGAAGGACTCTCATCAGAATAAAGAAGATAAAGTTCCAGTTGATTCACATTCAGTTCCTTGTACTAGAGCAGATGTACATGCAGATGCAACAACTTAGCCTGCACTTCTCAAGCCCATCGTCAGACCTTGGGAAGAGCTTGTCCACAACAAGCACCGAGCTGGTCTTGGATATGACAAGGATGTGACCTTTCATATTCCAAACTACACAAAGCCCATCATATTTCAGAGTGTCGGATTCTTGTATGACAATTCACCCGTAGCTGTTCCAGATCCTGCTCCACAACAACAATCACAGATTGTGAAATGCCAACACTGTGATCGAGTTGGCCATATGAAATATCACTATTTTGATCTTCATCCATGCAAGCACTGTGGTCAGCACACTCATGCTTCAGACAGATGCTTCAGAAACAAGCCTCCTACAAGAACCAAAATTCATCTTGCATGGGTCGCTTCTTGGCAATGGGCATCAGTAGCCAAGAAGATGTTTACGACACATGTTAGAACATGTTCATGGATATTGAACAAACTTGCAGTTGAGTTTTCTCCATCATCTCACCTTGTCCCTGACAGGGGGGAAAATGGTGGTCATGTACAAGCTTCGACGACAGATCAAGCGAGCCTGAGCCACAATCTCTCATTCCATGTTCAGAGTTGTAGCCAGCAGTTCAAGCGAGCCCGAGCCACAATTCGTCATTCTGGATTCAGAGATGTAGCCAGAGATACGGATGCCCATGAGCATACCTTCGGTTGGTGGATAACCTAAAACCATCATCTTTGGTTGGTGGATAACTTAAAACCATCATGGTGTAGTAGACCTCCCTTTATTTCAGGGTCGAAGGTCTCCCTTTCATATATGAGGAACACTTCTCTAGCAGAGCTTCTCGCCTTCTTGCCAAACATTGGTTGAGTTCCAAGAAATGCTTCAAAGCATTCCAGAGTTGTTGGTAATCCTAAAACCATCACAGGTAGTAGACCTCCCTTCTTTTAGGTTGAAGGTCTCCCTTTTTATGAGGGACAATTCCTCTAGCGGAAGCTTTCAGCTTTTTGCCAGTTTTGGAAGAGTTCCGGGAACTGCAACAAGTATTGTGTTCCAGTGTTTGTGGTCATCCTAAAACCACCTCTTTTTTCCAACATTTCGCAGAGTTGATTCACCGGGAGTGCTGCCATGTATACTTTGCGTATTTGTATTACAACTCTTTTCTTGGACTCACACAAACCCCTTCGGATTAAGGGGGGATGTTGGAACACCTAATCCTACATGGGTAGGTGTGGAATACGAAAAGTCACAATGGAGTCCAAGTGACCTTGGAATATGAAACCAAGAGTCACACCAGAGCTTTGAGGTGGAATTCGAATTTTGCAGCAGTTTTGTTTTCTTGGTGCCGGTGTTGAAAATGTCTTTCAACGGTTTGCGACTCGAATATGCTCTTGAAGGCAGTTCGAATTATGTTGCATGGAAGGATCGCATGGAGGCATTATTAGAAGATAATGGACTGAAGGAGTTCATAGATACGGATGTCCAAAAGCCCACTGATCCTGCTGAAGTCGAAGCTTGGCAAAAGAAGATGGCGAAATGTCGAAGGATTCTGTTGGAGGGCGTAAAGGATCACATTGTATCCAGCCTGCATGGAAAAGCTTCTCCATATTTAATGTGGAAAGCGTTGACAGATCTATTCCAAAGTAAGAGCGACCAAAGGAAGCTGGCGCTCAAGGATAAGCTCAGAAACATCAAGATGGAGAAAGGCGACAGTATCGCCAAATACCTCACGAAGTTCACTCAATGCAGAGATGAGCTGGGAAGTGTGGGGGTGACTGTCGAAGATGAGGACATGGTGGACTTGGCTCTCCTTGTTCTTTCGAAGGCTTGGCATTCATATCAAGATAGTGTCAATGGTCGGGAGAAGTTGCCGGGATGGGAGCGCCTTTGGGCGGATCTCATGCAGGAGGAGATAAGGAGGACTACCAGGGACAGATCTTCATCAAAGGTATCTGATGAAGAAAATTGCGCTTTGGCTGCCAAAGCAAAGAAGGGGAAGAGCAAGAAAGCTTCTCAGTCTGGTGCGAAAGGCAAGAAGCAAGACATGTCCAAGGTGAAGTGTTTTCACTGTCACCAGCACGGACACTATACCACAAATTGTCCGCAGAAGAAGGAAAATAAGAAGGCTGCTGGAACTGCAGCGGGAGAGGCATTGGCTTCTCAATTCGAACTAGATTTTTCACTGATCGCATGCTTGGTTTCAAGTGTGATGGGATCAGTATGGTTCTTGGACAGTAGTGCGTCATTTCACATGACCGGAGATCGAGATCTATTTTCAGATCTGGAGGAGAAAGATCTTGGAGTGCACATCAAGATGGGCGATGATGGTAGATACAGTGCGACCGGTATCGGTATCATTTCCTTTGAGAGGGAGTCTGGTAAACCCTTTGTATTGAAGGAAGTTTTTCATGTTCCAGGATTGATGAAGAATCTGATCTCTGTGGCGATGTTGGAAGACAAGGGGTATGATGTGGTCTTCAGCAAAGGAAAAGCCTTCCTGCGCAGTAAGACTATTGGTGAGACCCGGAAGATAGGGGTTCAAGTCAAGAACCTTTATCAGTTGCAAGTAGATGGCTGCGCAGCAATGGCATGCAAGGCGGGAGAAGTGGTGAGCCGAGATGATGAGGGCGAACTGTGGCACAGGAGATTGGGCCACCTTCACCATGGAGCTTTGAAGATTCTGCAGCAGATTTCTACTGGACTTCCTAAGGGCACTCTTGCGCAGTCAGATCAGTGCAAGGGGTGTACTTTAGGGAAGTATGTGAAAGCCACCTTTCACGAGAAGGATAGTCGCGCCACCACGATCCTTGAGAGAGTTCACACAGACGTGTGTGGTCCTTTCTCAGTTGCTTCGACAGCAAAGCACAAGTATTATGTGATCTTTGTTGATGATTTCTCTCGAAAGTGCCGGATCTTCTTCATGCAGAAGAAGAGCGATACATTCGCGAAGTTCTGTGAGTTTAAAGCACTGGTCGAGAAGGAGTCGGGGAAGAAGGTGATTGCTCTAAGGAGTGATAACGGTGGTGAATTCATCTCGGCTGAATTCAAGGAGTTCTGCAGCGCAGAAGGGATTCTGAGAGAGCTCATCGCACCCCATAACCCACAGCAGAACGGGGTGGCTGAGCGGAAGAACAGAACGATCGTGGGTGCTGCACGGGCGATGTTGCATGATCAGGGCCTACCCCTTCACTTGTGGGCTGAGGCATGCAATACAGCAGTGTATGTGCAGAACCGTTGTCCTCACAAGGTTCTGGGCATGAGTACACCAGAGGAGGCTTATTCTGGCAAGAGGCCTGATATTTCCCATTTGCGGATTTTCGGATCTCCTGTCTACATGCATGTGACGAAGGATGCGAGAAGGAAGCTGGATCCAACTGCTGAAGTTGGAATATTTGTGGGTACACTGATACACCTCATAACTATCGAGTGTATGTGCCAGACAGTCGCAAGACTGTTGTGCGACGGGATATAAAATTCCAGGAGGAGAAAGCCATGCAGTGTTCGCTTGAGAGGGAGCTACACTTGCATGCAGATGAGGAGCTGTTAGTTCCTAAGGAGGAGCTCCCGGATGTGGATCAGCCACAAGAGGAGGTTCAGGAGGTGGAAGAAACCACCCAGGCAGCGCCAACCATCAGAGGGCGCATGCGCACTACAGAAGCTGAGCGACTGGCTCGGGATGCAGAGAAGGTTGTAGGACCACCTACAGCACAGCGCAGACAGAGACAATCACCGGATCGATACACTGGATACATGGCTCTTGTGAGTCAATGTGTTGTGACGAAGCCATCCTCTTTTGAGGAAGCTGTGGAGGAACCCGCATGGGTAGATGCCATGATCGAAGAATATGATTCGATCGTCAGAAACAGTGCATGGGAGATTGTCCCAAGACCGGAGGGGAAATCAGTGGTAGGTTCGTGATGGATCTACAAAGTGAAGCAGGCGGCTGACGGGAGTGTCAAGAAGTACAAGGCGAGATTTGTCGCCCGTGGCTTCTCACAGATCGAGGGGATCGATTATGAGGAGACCTTTGCACCTGTCGCAAGGTACTCTTCCATACGGACAATCCTTGCTCTCTCAGCGCAGATGGGATGGCACATCCATCGTATGGATGTGAAGACCTGCTGTTCCTCAACTGAGTGATCGAGGAGGAGGTACATGGGAGGCGCTTCAAGGTTTCGAGATCTTCAGCTGAGAGTCCATGTGTGCCGACCAAGAGAGAATCAGATTTGGTTGAAGCAAGCACCTCGTGCTTGGTACACTCGGATAGACAGCTACTTCACCGGGCTTGGATTCTCCAAGAGTGAGGCGGATCCTAACCCGTACCAGATTGTGGTGGAGGGGAAGCTGTTGATCATCGTACTGTATGTAGATGATCTGATTTTGACTGGCGATGAGCAGTTGATACTTTCATGCAAGGAGGATCTTGCACGAGAGTTTGAGATGAAGGACCTGGGCATCCTTCATTATTTCCCGGGATTGGAGATTTGGCAGCGCAGTGGAGGACTGTTTGTTTCTCAGGGCAAGTATGCCCGGGAGATTCTGGAGAGGTTCAACATGCATGGCTGCAAGCCTGTTGACACTCCTCTTCCTGGTGGTTGGAGGAAGGAGGATGCTACTTCAGCAGAGGTAGTGGATGCCACTGTCTATCGACAGTTGGTGGGGTCGCTTATGTATCTGGTCAATACACGACCCGATATATGCTATGCTGTTAACCAGCTTTCGCAAGCTATGGTTAAGCCTACCAAGCTCTTCTGCAAGGCAGGCAAGCATGTATTGCGTTATCTTAGTGGCACATCGGGATATGGTCTATGGTACAGACATGAGGATGGAGCGAAGCTTTCCGGCTTCACTGATGCAGATTGGGCAGGGAGCCCAATGGACCGGAAGAGCACATCTGGAGGAGTTTTCAGCATTGGGTCGACAGCAGTTTCCTGGTACAGCAGGAAGCAGAGATCCGTGGCACTCAGTTCAGCAGAGGCCGAGTACATGGCAGCAAGCTTGGCTGCATGCAAGGCTATTTGGATGAGGAAGATCCTCGTTGGATTGTTCGGGTTGCATTTGGAGCCTACAGTGATTTACTGTGATAACCAGAGTTGCATTAAACTCTCGGCTAATCCAATATTTTATGATAGATCCAAACACATCGACATCAGGTACCATCATATCAGAGATTGTGTTCAGCGGAGAATCATGATGCTTTCATATGTTCCCACGGAGGATCAGGATGCCGACATCCTGACGAAGGCGCTCATCAGGAGCAAGTTCGAATTCCACAGAGGCAGGATAGGGGTTGCAGATAATCCATATCTTGCTGAGAGGGAGTGTTGAAAATGCAGCAAGATGATGGAGCTTAGTGAAATGAAGTCGCTTTCACTAAGTGGGCCCGCAGGCAAATTCTGGCGCAAATTCTATTTTTAGACTATGTCTATTTTTAGACATATGGAGCATGGTCCGGGGATTGCAGTATGTTATTCTTGGAGTATTGGTCATGTTGGTAAAAATAGATGGACCTCTATTTTTGGACCTATAGGTCGAAGTCTATTTTTAGACCGCCTATCCTAAAAATAGGGAAGTCAAATATTATTTACCCTTAATAATATTTGGACTCTAAACTTCAGTTTACTCTCTTGGAGCACTTCAGTTCGAGCCTTGGAAGTGGCTCATGCATCTGACAGAGGAATTACGCTATTCCTAAGGGTTTGGTGAGCTCATGCATGGTTGACTTCATTTAGGACTTCAGTGGCAGAAGTTTGGTGGAGTTGATGAGACAGTTGGTGGAGTTGTGTTCGGTTTAACTTAGTTGAACTAGTTGAGATTAGTTTAACTAGCTAATCAACTAGTAATGAGTGGAGTGAATTAAATATTATTTAATTTACTAATTAGTAACTCATTATTCAACTCAAGAACACATCAGTTCACTACAGTGCATGGACAGTTCAGTGGAGACCAGTGAAAGAGGTAGATGAAAGGGTTGAGATAGCTATCAGTTGTGACATCAGTTGTGCATGAGATTTGCACCACACTTGGAGGAAATTGCCAATGATGATTGCGCTGTCAAGCCAAGGAGATTTGAACCTTGGATCTCTCATTAGACCAGCCTTGATTGCGCAATAGAGGCAGGCAATTAGTGGATGAGTTTTGAACCTGTGACTTGTTCAAAACCAAGCTAGTTTGTGTGTAACTTAATGAGATAGTACTGAGTACTTGTGAGGAGTATTGTGCTATGTACTGTTACATGTTCTCTCCATTATAATATACACAATAGCTGAGGGGTTTTCAGCTATAAGCTTTCCCCATACATACTCTGTAATGTGTGTGATGTTTTGATGATCTTTTGATCGCATACCGCTTGTTTTATTTCCGCATGTGTGATGATCTGAGTGGAAGAGATTATGTGTTGCATATGAATTCGAATTGATATGTGATCAGGATAATCTCGGTGGATAAATATCATTATTTAGCAAATTTCTAAATCAAGAAAGAAGATAAAGTTCCAGTTGATTCCCATTCAGTTCATTGCACTAGAGCAGATGTACATGCAGATGCAGCGACTCAGCCTGCACTTCCTAAGCCTATCATCAGACCTTGGGAAGAGCTTGTCCACAACAAGCATCGAACTGGTCTTGGATATGACAAGGATGTGACCTTTCATATTCCAGACTACACCAAGCCCATCATATTTCAGAGTGCCGGATTTATGTATGACAGTTCACCTGCAGCTGTTCCAGATCCTGTTCCACTTCCACAACAGATTGAGAAATGCCAACACCGTGATCGAGTTGGCCATATGAAAGATCACTGTTTTGATCTTCATCCATGCAAGCACTGTGGTCGGCACACCCATTCTTCAGACAGATGCTTCAGACACAAGCCTCCTGCAAGAACCAAGATTCATCTTGAATGGATCGCTTCTTGGCAATGGGCATCAGCAGCCAAGAAGATGTTTACGACACATGTTAGAACTTGTTCACAGATATTGAGCAAACTTGCAGTTGAGTTTTCGCCATCATCTCACCTTGTCCCTGACAGGGGGGAAAATGGTGGTCATGTACAAGCTTCGACGACAGATCAAGCGAGCCTGAGCCATAATCTCTCATTCCATGTTCAGAGTTGTAGCCAGCAGTTCAAGCGAGCCTGAGCCACAATTCGTCATTCCGGATTCAGAGATGTAGCCAGAGACACGGATGCCCATGAGCATGCCTTCGGTTGGTGGACAACCTTAAACCATCATCTTTGGTTGGTGGATAACCTAAAACCATCACATGTAGTAGACCTCCCTTATTTTAGGTCGAAGGTATCCCTTTCATATATGAGGAACACTTCCTCTAGCATAAGCCTTCAGCTTAGCAGCCTTCAGCTTCTTGCCAGCCTTAGTTGAGTTCCAGGAAATGCTTCAAGCATTCCAGAGTTGTTGGTAATCCTAAAACCATCACAGGTAGTAGACCTCCCTTATTTTAGGTCGAAGGTCTCCCTTTTTTATGAGGGACAATTCCTCTAGCAGAAGCTTTCAGCTTCTTGCCAGTTTTGGAAGAGTTCCGGGAACTGCAACAAGTTTTGTGTTCCAGTGTTTGTGGTCATCCTAAAACCACCTCTTTTTTCCAACATTTCAGAGAGTTGATTCAGCCCAAGTGCTGCCATGTATACTTTGCAGATTTGTATTACAACTCTTTTCTTAGACTCACACATACCCCTTCGGATTAAGGGGGGATGTTGGAACACCTAATCCTACATGGGTAGGTGTGGAATGCGAAAAGTCACAATGGAGTCCAAGTGACCTTGGAATGTGAAACCAAGAGTCACACCATTGTATTATAAATGTACATCATGTATAATGGAAAAATAAGAAAGCCTCACGTTTATCTTTCATTGTGTGTTGAGTCTCTTGTGTGTGTGTTTATTCTTCTCATACACCATGTGTGTGTCTTAACATGGTGTTTAACAGTATGATTAAGAGATTTTACATATTTATAAATATCAGTAGTCAATGAAAACAAAGAACATGTGTTTCATCCTAATATTGTTATATTATTATAATATATATAGCTGGTATATAAATATTTTATTCATGAATAACAATGAAATATTTTTTATTAGTTAATAATTTTTTAAATGACGGTGTGTCAACTCCATATCACGCAATAATGGAATCACACATCACCCTCATGCTATGATCATTTTAAAAAACATCTATTTATGACTTGTGAGGTATAGACTAGGTTTGCATAGGGTTAGTCCTCGCTATGTCACAGGGTCAAACCTCATGGGGAGGGGTTGAGGATGGAATCAACCTCAACTGAGCCTCACACAATCCTAGTGACAAGTATCCCATTATGGGTGGATCTGTCCTCTTCCATCTAATACCACAATGAATCAATATCTCATTGGAGTAATATGGGCGCAATATATACCAAGAATTTATGACTTAACAAGGGCCGAGGAGATATACTAGGAATTTATGACTTAGAAAAATCCAAAAGTGGGGGATCCTACTCCTTGAGCCTTATCAAAATGGGTCAAAGATACCCCCCCATGGGATTTGAAACCAGATGGAGGGGATAACGTCCCATTGTACCAACAACTCCATCATCCTATGAGGAGACGTGTAAACCTACTTAGAATCCACAATCAAATAGTTACTGAGGGATGGGTCCCTTGGCCTACAAACAAGGTGATCTCATACACCAATTTGTTGTTTAGCTTGGTAGTGAACTTAAAATTAAATTATTAATATTATGCTTGATATTGAAATATCATATTTTTTATTAGCATTGAAATATTTTTTATCAACTAATAGTTTTTTAAATGTCATGTGTTAACACCACCTCAAGCATTAATGGAACCACACATCACCCTGGATCATTGTAAAAATCTGAAATACGTTTTTTTTTTTTACTTTCAATTACATTCTTTGTATATTTTTTAAATTTAAAGTGGAAATTGAAATATCTTACTAATAGCCAAAATTGAAATAATTTTTTGGTTATTAATATCTTTTTAAATGCCACATATATATTCCATATTGAGCATATAAATAATTATGCATCTCCCTCTTACTAGGGTTCAAGAATTATATTTCAAGGTACAAACAACTTTTAGAGTGTAGAAATAGAGGAAAATATTTCACCTCGAAGGATTTGATTCCTCCTATCACATGATACATCTAGAGTTGAGATGGATCTAAGTTGATATATCAGTGTCTTTGTTTGTGCCACTTGACAACTCCATGTTGAACATAGAAGTAAGTACACATATCCTTCATACTTAGTAGGTCACACCATTGAAATGTTTTAATCATAATGGCTTATAATTACATATTTTTTGTGTGTGCACTCACAATAATTGTAACTCCATATTAAGCACAAAGGGATTATACATCTACTTCATACTCAATAACCCACTATCTAAATGTTTTGACCATAAGAAATCTCTCTCTCTCTCTCTATATAGATATATGATGTAACTAGAGCAACCCTATAAACTAAATGGTTCGTAAACTTTGATATGCATCAATTCATAGTAAGCATCAAGACACTTACTTTATATACATCTCACATTGAAAATATTAAAAGTCAGAAAAAATAACTTAATTATAAATATATTATTATTATTAAAAGAACTAATATATGAATTAAACATATAACATTTTAAAAATTATGTAATAAGAAAATATAGTAAAATAATAATAAGCGATAAGAGTTTGATGTCATAATTAAAAACTAAATGGAAACCGAATCTAACACTCATGCACATGAGCCCTCAAATCCAGGTGCTTCTTCTACCACACATCCATCTGAGCCAGTGCAAGACAACATTCATTCCTAACATGAATGAGAACATCAAGTGGAATTCATGCACAACGAACTCCCTGGAGGTGATCACTATGCAAGTTAATATAGTGCTTCATGATTTCTCTCACCTTAGCCTTCCTATGCCAGTTAATGCTCATGTCCTCCTCATGGCATCGCCTCGTAGTCTCCCTCCCCCCTCATTCATGCCTAATTTGCAGCTGATAAGCACAATTATTCTCTTGTTCTACTCGTCATTGTTGCCAAAGACTTGAGCACTGGGATATTTTTATCCTAAATCCACCACCATGGTTCATGAATGAGGAAAATCAAGAAAAGGGAGCAGAGGCATAGGGTGCCCTTCCCACTTTCCCTAGATAAATGACCACATGGAGCCATTTGATCCGAATATTCTGGTTCATATCCATCACAGAGTGGTCTCCCTAGAAGCTGTGGAACACAGAAGAATTGGGGATGGACATTGGGTTGTCTGGAATCTGTTGGCACATTACATCTAGACTATGGAGCTAGCCAGAGAGGGTGAAAAAAAGAGATGGCAGATTCAAATGTTCAACTCAGTCAAAAATTCTCTCATTATGCCATCTTTCCAAATCCATAGGGATAGATTTACGGTCTGCTAGAGTGGTGTCTTCCAACTCCTTGAATAGTTCTACGGATAGAAATTCCACCCTCCAGCCTCAATCTTGTCTTCACACCAATTTCCCGATAGGTAAGGCACAAAGAATATGCCCTATTGTCCATGGATCTCCAAGCCTGAAGTTTAAAGCGAAAGAGTGCAACACAAAGCATCTCCCCACCTGCGTAGCCTAGCTCACTGTTCAAGAGACCTCTCATTATGGCACCAACTCTTATGGAAAAGTTGGATGACGAGTCTCTAGACAAAGCAAGAGCTAATGAAGCAAGAAGCAACAAAGCACAACAAGCTCCATCTTGCTCCAAAGGAAAGTAGGTGGCCTGATCAAGTTTCCTATGCAGCTTCATTTTCTTTTGTTTCTCCTCAAATCTCCTCATAATGTCAGTATTAATGGCTCTAGTTTAATGGCAAAAGTTATTTTTGAAAATTCTGTTTTGATTTTTGCATGGACTATGTTATATTGTCAACACTCCACTCTATTTTAGGGACCATCTAGTTTCCCTTTCACGGGAAGATAGTCGACTCCTAGTTCTTCTCGGTTTAGTCTCCATTATAGGTTTCACAGTGGCTTGTGGACTATATTTTATGCAATATCTTTTAGCTAATAGAAAGTTGACTAATTACTTACAAATGTGCACATGAGATTTTTTTTAATTAAATTGAAAAGAAAAAAGAGCATAACTACCTTTGAAATCAATCTCAACCCTCTATCCTTGTCTACTACTAAAAATATTCCATTAAATATTCTCCATTCACCTAATAATCATCCATAATTAAAACACCTATAATTAAAATTTTGAAAGCCATATCAACTCAATTATATGGATATTTGTTACTATATGTGTGACAACTCTATGTTAAACAAAGAAATAATTACACATATCATTCATACTTAGTAACACACCTTTGAAATGATTTAACCACAATTACTTTTGTGTGGCTGAACAACTTGTAACTCCATTTTAAGCACATCAGAATTATGCATCTTCTTAATACTCAACAACGTGCTATCATGCCAAATATTTTTATTAATGTGTAAATTAAAATATTTTATTTATGAAAAATATAGAGTGTTATTTGTTATTATTATTTTTAAATGCCATGTGTCTCTCATGAAAACATTTATCAACAATTTTTTATTTTTATTTTATTTTCAATTACTTTATTGATAAATAAATAGATGAATATAAATAAAATTATGTTATTTAATATGGACATTTTAAAGAATTTATTATTATTAATACTTTAAATGTTAGGTGTCAACTCCATGTTGAATATGGAAAGAAATACTTACACATCTCCTTGATTGCTTTCTTATTCTCTCTATTTCTTATTTGATATTAAAATATTTTAGTTAACATGAACATTGCAATATTTTATTTATAATGATATTTAAAAAAATAATTATTATTAATATTTTTTTAATACCAAGTGTTAGACCATATGAAATAGGAAAAAAATTATAAATTATTAAAAATGTCTCTCTACCCAAGAAGAATATTTTTTTCCTTTTATAAATGCTTATAAACGTGGTTTGATTCAACCACCTAGTAAATTTTGTGAATTTAATTTTGAACTATCTTTTTGAAACTCAATAATAATTTCTATATTCCGTAAAGCATAATGGATGGGTACTATGTAGTACCGCAATTTGCTGTTCTTCTGTCTTCCACTTGCCACCAATCGAACTCGTGACCTCTCTGTCTACGTGTACGTTGACAACCAAGAGAGTAACAAGGAAAAGTAGCACTCCATTTTCGGTGTTAACAATAACATACAATCTCTAGTTTAATGAAAATAAAATTCGTTTTTATTCCATTGCCTTGAAGGTTATTTAAATAGTGTATCCAATTGGATGGTAAAGTTTAAGTTGTTTTATTTTTATTAATGTTTATGATATAATAATATAATATAAAAAACTAATGGAATGATTAATCATATTATTTATAAAAATAAAATTAGTTTAGATTTATTTTATTTCTAAATTTATTAAGTATTGAGAGGAATTAAATCTTTATTTACTTTAAAAAAAGTTTATATCTAAAGAATTTTCATTTTTCTCATAAATTTCAAGATAGGAGTTAAAATGGATCTAAAGTGATTTAATATTAATTATAATTTTATTTTTAGTTTATTTTGATAGAGTTGAAATGTTAAAAAGACACTACAATATAGGCTGAAATTTATTATTATTATTATTGTTATTATCTAGTTAAAATGTTTAACATAATACGATAACATCTTTTAGTCTCCATCAAGCTATTAGTTCAAATCTTATGAGGAGAAGTTGAGGATGGGAACCGCCTTTGGGGGAATTAAACTATCCCAAAGGACATCCAACCGAGAGCTTCACATAATCTTGGTGATAACATCTCATTACTGAGAAAATCGTTATTCCATACAACATATAACATTCCATTGATGGAAAAAACCTTTTTCCATTCAACATTACGACTAGCCCCAACTTAGGCTCGGCGTAACTAATGAAAGAAACAAATAAACAAAACAATACATCTTTTATCATTCTAAACTAAAGAGCGTATTTAATATTTTAATGAAAATAATAATATTTATTAAAGTTATTATTATTGACTGTGATTTAGCTGAAATGGGTGAACATAGAATAGCAATTGCACCAGATGTTGCAAAAGAAACGTCGTAAGGAAGTAGTGTAGGAAAGAGCAACATTAAATTGTTACTCTTCAATGATGACAATGAAATTGTCACGAGATGTTGCCAAAAGGTCTTAGTGGAATTTTGGATCTTAGTTAAAGAGGGGGTCTCAGGAATTGTATCATTGGAATTCATTAACATGACAAGAATATCATCAGTATCAAGTTCTCTCCTTTTGGTTATTTAGTGTAGTTGCCAAAGAATGCACTGTAGAGATAACAAATATCTCTATCCTTAGCAATTATTGACCATAAGACTTTATTTATACAATTATGACCCATTATGATGTAATGATTCTCCTTGTGGTGTCCTTAAATGAAGAATCCAACCTACTTAGATTATTTATATAATTATGATTATAACACTTATTATTACAATATCATATATTTTTGAAAAGTTTTTTTTTCACTTAAAAAAAAAAAGAATAAGCATAAATTAGGTAACTGATCCATAGGAAAGTTGGTTAGTGAAAATCTATTTCTTAAGTGACAATGGTGATTGCCATTGTAGCTCTTTATGGGTTGTGCCTTGTGGATTAGAGAAATAAAGAGCTTTGAAATTCCATGCATTGAACCCAATACCGACCTTCAAGTTGTCTAGGGTGACCTCCAGGCCACAACGCTTCGAATTGGAGGTTTCAAGTTCTAGCTCCACCGCCTTAACGACATAATAAAACTTCTCAGGGGCCGAGAGCCTCTTGCTCACGGGGGTCGTGAGGCCAACGTCCAGGCAACCAATGTCGGCTGTCAAATGTAAACTCTTGTGAGAAGAAAAATAATGTATTTTATCAAACAAAAACACTAGAATATTTCTCGAGGTCGAATTATAAATGGTATTAAACTATGTTGTGCACATCAAAACCTTAAAATACCACTACAAATAATAGAAAACTACGAGCTAGGTCTAACAATTTCTTAGAATCTTGGACACCAAATCTAATCAAAGAGTCGAAACTGCACTTTTCTTTTTGTTTCCTTGTATCATCCTATAATAAGAGTGTAGGTTGGGAAAAGATATTTGTACAGGTTAGAGAGTTAGTTAGGTATTTAGCTTAAATGAAGTAGGTTGTAGATGAATGGCCTAAAACATTTAAATCGTCTAACATTTGATCTGATGGTGAATGACCTAAAACATTTCAATCGTCTAAACATTTGATATGATGGTGCAGACAAGCACACTATTGCAGGCAGGTACACTGTGGCAGCTTGGGGAGTTGTTTTAAAAAAGAAACACCTTAAGGCGTAATTATAATTTATTTTAAAGTAAAAGAATTTTAACTCAAATGGTTTGGTGAACAATTTGTTTTCCAACTACATAAATTTAAGCCTCTCGAAACATATTATATGATAGTGATATAAATTATGATAACATTTAAAAAAAATAATTCCTTCCACTCTAAATCTCAAACTAGTATAAATAAATCTCTACCACATATTTATATTTTATAATTGAATTTCATCATTAAAAATAAAAAATATGAATAAATACTAATCATATACAAATTTAACTACATTAATAAATAATATAATATAACATTATAGAAGTTACACCCTCCTTGAATAGTTCTACGGATAGAAATTCCACCCTCCAGCCTCAATCTTGTCTTCACACCGATTTCCCGATAGGTAAGGCACAAAGAATATGCCCTATTGTCCGTGGATCTCCAAGCCTGAAGATTAAAGCGAAAGAGTGCAACACAAAGCATCTCCCCACCTGTGCATCCTAGCTCACTATATGGTAAGTTTAAACGGGAAATATGATATGGTTGTTAGTGGGTGGGTGGAGCTGCTTTTGTAACTATAAAAAATTGAATTTTAATAGTTAAAAAAAAAGGGTTTTGAAAGAAATGAAGCGCGGGACTTTAGATTTTGGAAAGATGAAGGGTAAAAAGAGTGTAAATTAACTGAACGAGGGCAGGAATGAAGCTTGCCCACTGTTACACTTTATCAGCAACACTTTCCTCTTCCAACTAAATTGAAAAGGCATATTGATTCCTTTGGAGTCCTTGGCAGTCAGTATTTCCTTTCTTTTCTAGAAATAAATGACAGCCCTGTAATATTATTTTCAAAAGATCTGAGAAATAATCAGTCACCTTGAGATTATGTAAATTACAGGAGTCTAACAGTGGCTCTAGCTGGGGATGGTAGCTCCTTCAGGAGCTGTCAAGAACACCGTAGACTAGTGGCCTGATCCATTAGGTTGATCCCAACTCTGCAACTTGATCTGCTCTAAAAAATTCTATGGCTAGAGATCTTCAAACTGAAATCAACACTCCCTCCAAACTTAAGTCTCAAACACACTTCAACTTAAAACTACAAAGAAATATGAAACTAAAACTAGAAAAAATGCTTAGAGTATTGAGATTGTTTACACACCTACCTACCCTAATCTAACTTAGAGGTGATATATACACTAAGTGAAATCCCCTTTCCAATATAACCAATCAATTAAATCACTACATGATTGATTCTTGTTCACTTTTTTGAGCAGGAAGAAAAAGGAAAATAACCACTCCCCTTGCAATTTTCATTGAACATAAGTGTTCAACTTTTTCCTTGAATTCTACAACAAATCATTCATGGCATAACATACTTCTTCTTCAGATGATCCTAAGAGGCCAGAAAAAGGATCTTGGAACAATACTTGGTCCTGAGGATTCAAATAATGCGCTTCATCTAGGACTACTCTTTGTTCCAATTTATTATACTCAGGATCCTTCTGAAAGAGAATATCTATACATTCTTCATGGTCATTTGATATGGAATCCTCATTGTATACCAATATGTTGTCCTCAAGAAAACCTGTTATGTCTTGATTGAGATTGTTGAATTCTTTTTGAAGGCAATCATTTTGATGAACATAAGCACTTTCTAGCAATAAGCCTTCTTGAGAAAGTAAAACAACATCAATATGAATCTATTCTACATCTGTTTCTTCATGAGGAAATACTTCAGTACATAAATCAGCAGTAGAAAAAATAGAATTAATATCCTGATTACATAAAAATTGAGAGGCTGGTTGCATGCTTAGAATCCGATTAATTTATTCTTCAGTTAAAGGAGGAGGCAATCTTTGATTTCTTTGGATTAAACAAAAAAAAATTTCTCGCTCTTGTGAATATTGATCATGAGACTGAATGTCTCCTTTAGCCTCATACAAAAGAACGAATGAATTTTCATTTGTCTCCATAGAGAGATCTTGTGGATCTACTTTCATTTCTTGAGAGCTTTCATCTTCAACTAACTTCTCTTGGTTATCATGAGAGTTAAATTGAGAATGGAATCCACAAATTTCTTCTAAGAGATACTCCCCATGCATATTTCCTAGATCTTCAACAACATTTCAAGGTATTGTATGAAATCCTTAGACTGATCACAAAAAATTTCAACTAATGATAAACATGGAGAATATTCTTTATAATTTTCATAAAATACCCTGTGGAAATATTTCAAAGAAAAAAAACTTCCAGGGTTTAAACCTTCATACCATTCCCTCTCTTTCCCTTCTAATGTTTCCATGAACATCTTCATGAGGCAATCCTCGTGCCATTCAACTTTCAACTTCCATGAATGTATATGAAATTTAATGAGATGTAACAAAGCATCATAAACATCCTCATCTTGAAAAATAGGAAGATTTATTTGCCAATTTACCTGAGGCGTTTTGTGTGGGAATCCAGGAATGTGATCTATGTTCATTGGAGCATATCTCCTTGCAAATGATCCCATTTTGAGCTTGTGGAGTCGCCAGTAAATCTCTGTTTCTGGATTTTGTCGCTGATGGAGTCACCAGGTGAATGGAACAACCTTCTGGTGGTTGATTTCTATTCACCATCAAAGTCAAAACTAAAACTTGAAGTGGATTACTGGAGATAGTTCGTCCCCAGTGGAGTCACCACTATGTTAGCTCCCCGTAATTCTGAAGGATGAAGATAGAATGCCAGAGGGCCAACATCAGAACTGCTTCGAGCCTAGGATCTAACCCTCCTATACCCAAAGAGGGATCTCTCTATTAGATATATCTTTGTTTTATTGTGAATTTTAGGCTAGATATTAGTGCAAAGGGGTTTGTTTCAGAATTTGTGGTTGAGGCAGCAGAAGAGGGCCACTGGGCTATGGATTCAAACATGTGTAAAAAAATTCAAATGGATGAATAACTAAAATCATGTGTAATGAGGAAATCTAGCCATGTCAATGGATCTTTACAGCTTCTGAAATGGAAAGGGGTGGAGATTAAGGTTCAAAATTAATGCAGAGTAGACCGTCTCTGAATTTTGCATTCAAATTTAAGAGGAAAACATAAATACTGCTTCAAGGTTGAACAGGGTGCCCAATGACAAATCCTGAACAAAATTTTCTTATCCACGGTAAAGAGAGAAAATAGTATGTGAAACTAGAGAATGACATATTACATGAAAGAAAAACTTCACCACAGATCATAACACAAGAATCTAGAAACAATCGTGTCCTTTCATTCATCCAAAATAGAGTGTTTACAAACGGATGAGACCTTTACAATGGTTTTTTCCTTTCGAGTTCTCTCTGATACTGCTAATACATGCAATATTGATCTAAAAATTAAGTTGTTTACTCTATCTCTGACAATTATTGTCACTAATTACATTCAAGCAGAAATTGGACAAGTGGAACCATGCGGGTGGTGATAAGATAAGTCTGACAAAACGATGGTTGTAGCAGTCCGTTATTAATTTGCAAAGTGATCAGAATCTTGCTAGTGTGATGTTGAAGAGGCGATGATGGCTCTGACATATTGGTTCTACCTTGGTTCAAAAGGGTTGGTGAGCAGAGTGTGTTGGCTATAATGATGGCCACTTTTTGTTAAACAACCTTTGTCTTTACTGTGTCGGTTTCTATTGCAGTGGAGTTCAAAACAGTAAACTCGCTGTTGGGCAGTGAAAAAGGTATGAAATTACTGCGTATTTTCTCATTATTTTACTATAGACATACTCCTTTTTACCTTGGGAAGGTAATTTATTATAATAAATATGATGAAATTGGAAAGGTTTATGTTTATTATAAAAAGATGACTAAAGGTTGCTTTTTGTTGATAAAACAGGAATTAGACGAAGCGAATAGTTGTACCAAAGGTGAGGCTGAGATCAATGTAACTGCTACTCCATCAGCGTTGAACCACATCCAGCCAAAGACAAGGAGATCTGAACGAATTGCTAAAAAGAGGTAGGGGACAGCTCGGCCTCGGTCAAAGTAAACAAGATTATAACAAAATGAAGAGGAGTGAATCCCTCAGGATCCTTCGATCCTGAGGGATCGCTGTTCAAACTCATCTTATTCCTTGTCTTGTCCTTCAGGATCTAATATATAAAGCAATGTCCTTTAGTGATGAAGGAGTCAGTTAGTTGGTCGAAAAATTTCTTATATTCAGACATTTCCTCTGTAATATTATGTTTATTGACTCTCGGATTTGAGAGAATAGCCTCTGTAATACTTTATGTTCGATTAATATCAAACACGCGTTTCGTTTCATCTCTTAAGTTCTGAAGTAGCCCAGCAGTTTTCACTGGCGCTAAGGGCCCGACTCTGGTGGAATTACCTTGATGTTTGTATTCTTAATCTTTGCTTATAGTTGTGTGAAGTTTTGTTTAATGTTTATTTCAATTACAGAGTTGATTGACTGTTGTTAGATTGAATAAAGACTCATTAACGAATTGCATCGCTATTTTATTCTTTGCAAGAAGTACATTCGTTGTTTAGTTATCTTTCTATTGTTATAAAAGCTTTTCTGTTCTATATCTGATTCTAGTTGTTGTTCTATTAGTTTATGATTTGTTATAATTGATTGTTGCGTAGTATTGGCTATCGACAGGATTGGAGTATTGAGATAAGTTACCTAATTGCATTAGAATTAGAATTTTTGTTCCATTTCTGTTTATTGTTTATTTCTGATTCATAGCTTCAGATTAGAAAATATACGAGTTACAATTTTTATGCATAGGAATTACCAGCTGCTATTCCTTTCCAGATTTTGTTCCTTTCAGTTATTTTCATCAGCAAGAAGATTGAGTTTGCTTTCATTTCGATTGCTTTAAGATCACCAACTGTAGAGGACATTGGTTATCGCTTCCAAGTTCCCAGATTGGTTATCTTGCATCGATTTCTAAGGGAAAGAGTTATTGCTACTGTATCCCTGATCGATGTTTTGCAGATTGATTTAATTAAGGTTCTAAAGCATTTCCATTTATGTTACTGTAATTATATTCCTTTACAAGAATTTGTTTATTCTTATATTCAGAAATCTGTACTACATCTTCACAGTATTACTCTTAGTTAATTGCAGCCTCAGACAGAGTACACTCTTGAAATAAAAAGTCGCTCCCGGATTGATGATTAATGTAGCCTAATTAGGTGTTCAAAAGATACCTTTTTATGACCCAAAATTTTGGCGCCATTGCCGAGGAGAGTGTATGCCATTTCAGAGGAGTGATGCACAGCTGATTTTCTTCTGCTTGCGAAGAATTGGGTATTAAAGACGGAAGGTAAGAACCTGCACACTGGGCAAGAAACACACTTGCTCGCAACCTGCTTCACAACAGAAGTAGGTAAGCTTCTTTCTTTGGGTAGGAATGAAGGTTTGTTTTCTTGAATGAATAGACCAACTAAGAAAAACAAAATTCCTCCTAAAATTGAAAAAACCTAAGGGACCAGTGACCCTTGGGCAGACAAATTTTGTTGATGAAATCCTTAAAAGAACCAAATCTCAGTCATCAGTAGGATTTAGAAAATCTATTTCTAGACAGCCTACTAGTTCCCTTCAGGCTATAGAGTCACCTTCTGAAGCCTTTGCTGAGATACACAATCAAACATAGGGAATTGAGTAAGATTCCCAAGAAATTAAGAATCCTTGCATAATTTCCCCTCAAGAAGGGAACTCTAGTAATCTCCGTGAAGGAGAAGGGGAAACAGGAGAAACAGGAGAACCAAAATCTCCTATCGAAATAGTCCAAACAGTAAGCAGTCCCGATAAAGGAAGTGATGTTAAACTCAGTCAAAATCAAGGTCCTAAAACACCTCAAGGAATACTCATTAGTTCAGACAAGGGGAGTGCTGTCAAAAACATTCCTATCCCTGCTATTCATCCTAGAAATTCCTTGGAGATCCCATAAGGATATTGGCACATTTTTGACCAAATGGCCCAGAACCAAAATCAGAATCAGCAGACACCCCAGAAAACCTCTACGCTGCAATATCCTATAGTAGATACTGCAGTAAATGCGCCTATGAAGGCCATTCCTCTTCAACATATTCCCACATTTCATGGCTTAACATCAAAATATACAGATGCGTTTTTGTTTGAATTTGATGTGTTATGCAGGGGATATGATTATACCACCGATCCCCAAAAACTAAAACTATTCCCTTCAATGTTAAAAGGGGCAGCCTTACGATGGTTTATGGGATTAGGTGGGGGTGTCATAACTGATTGAGATCAGATGAAGGCTGTGTTTTTAAAGAAATATCAAGATTATTGTAGGTCTCGAGAACTAAAAGATGAAATATTCCAAATGACAGCAAAACCAAATGAAGCCTTGGAAGAATATGTGGAACGGTTTCAATACAATCTTCAGAGATCTCCCTATGAATCCTTACCATTACCTGATAATGTGTTGAAAACTATATTAATTAGGGGAATGAAAGATCAATGGGTTGAAACATTGAATACCATGGGAAAGGTGATATATGTCAGGAAAGTTATGCTGACATCATTGATTTGTGTATCAGGAGTTCAAGGGGCAACACAAGGTTAAAATCAGCAGAACGTGATATGATTACAAGAGACAACAAGACCTCTAATGAAGGACACTGGTTATCGCTTCCAAGTTCCCAAATTGGTTATCTTGCATCGATTTCTAAGGGAAAGAGTTATTGCTAATGTATCCCTGATCGATGTTTTGAAGATTGATTTAATTAAGGTTCTAAAGCATTTCCATTTATGTTACTGTAATTAGATTCCTTTACAAGAATTTGTTTATTCTTGTATTCAGAAATCTGTACTACATCTTCACAACATTACTCTTAGTTAATTGCAGCCTCAGACAGAGTACACTCTTGAAATAAAAAGTCGCTCCCGGATTGATGATTAATGTAGCCTAATTAGGTGTTCAAAAGATACCTTTTTATGACCCAACATTTTGGCGCCGTTGTTGAGGAGAGTGTATGCCATTTCAGAGGAGTGATGCACAGCTAATTTTCTTCTGCTTGCGAAGAATTGGGTATTAAAGACGGAAGGTAAGAACCTGCGCACTAGGCAAGAAACACACTTGCTCGCAGCGCAATTCACAGCAGAAGTAGGTAAGCTTCTTTCTTTGGGTAGGAATGAAGGTTTGTTTTCTTGAATGAATAGACCAACTAAGAAAAACAAAATTCCTCCTAAAATTGAAAAAACCTAAGGGATCGGTGACCCTTGGGCAGACAACTTTTATTGACGAAATCCTTAAAAGAACCGAATCTCAGTCATCAGTAGGATTTAGAAAAGCTATTTCTAGACAGCCTACTATTTCCCTTCAGGCTATAGAGTCACCTTCTGAAGCCTTTGCTGAGATACACAGTCAAACAGAGGGAATTGAGCAATATTCCCAAGAAATTAAGAATCCTTGCATAATTTCCCCTCAAGAAGGGAACTCTAGTAATCTCCGTGAAGGAGAAGGGGAAACAGGAGAACCAAAATCTCCTATCGAAATAGTCCAAACAGTAAGCAGTCCCGATAAAGGAAGTGCTATTAAAATCAGTCAAAATCAAGGTCCTAAAACACCTCAAGGAATACTCATTATTTCAGACAAGGGGAGTGATGTCAAAACGATTCCTATCCCTGCTAGTCAGCCTAGAAATTCCTTGGAGATCCCAGAAGGATATTGACACATTTTTGACCAAATGGCCCAGAACCAAAATCAGAATCATCAGACACCCCAGCAAACCTCTACGCTGCAATATCCTATAGTAGATACTACAGTCAATGCGCCTATGAAGGCCATTCCTCTTCAACATATTCCCACATTTCATGGCTTAACATCAGAAGATCCAGATGCATTTTTGTTTTAATTTGATGTGTTATGCAGGGGATATGATTATACCACCGATCCCCAAAAACTAAAACTATTCCCTTCAATGTTAAAAGGGGCAGCCTTACGATGGTTTATGGGATTAGGTGGGGGTGTCATAACTGATTGGGATCAGATGAAGGCTGCGTTTTTAAAGAAATATCAAGATTATTGCAGGTCTCGGGAACTAAAATATGAAATATTCCGAATGACAGCAAAACCAAATGAAACCTTGGAAGAATATGTGGAACGGTTTCAATACAATCTTCAAAGATCTCGCTATGCATCCTTACCCTTACCTGATAATGTGTTTAAAACTACATTAATTATGGGAATGAAAGATCAATGGGTTGAAACATTGAATATCATGGGAAAGGTGATATATATCAGGAAATTTATGCTGACATCATTGATTTGTGTATCAGGAGTTCAAGGTGCAACAGAAGGTTAAAATCAGCAGAACGTGATATGATTACAAGAGACAACAAGACCTCTAATGAAGGACACTGGTTATCGCTTCCAAGTTCCCATATTGGTTATCTTGCATCGATTTCTAAGGGAAAGAGTTATTGCTACTGTATCCCTGATCGATGTTTTGCAGATTGATTTAATTAAGGTTCTAAAGCATTTCCATTTATGTTACTGTAATTAGATTCCTTTACAAGCATTTGTTTATTCTTGTATTCAGAAATCTGTACTACATCTTCACAGCATTACTCTTAGTTAATTGCAGCCTCAGATAGAGTACACTCTTGAAATAAAAAGTCACTCCCAGATTGATGATTAATGTAGCCTAATTCAAAAGATACCTTTTTATGACCCAACATTTTGGCGTCGTTGCCGAGGAGAGTGTATGCCATTTCAGAGGAGTGATGCACAGTTGATTTTCTTCTGCTTGCGAAGAATTGGGTATTAAAGACGGAAGGTAAGAACCTGCGCACTGGGCAAGAAACACACTTGCTCGCAGCCCGCTTCACAATAGAAGTAGGTAAGCTTCTTTCTTTGGGTAGGAATGAAGGTTTGTTTTCTTGAATGAATAGACCAACTAAGCAAAAACAAATTCCTCCTAAAATTGAAAAAACCTAAGGGATCGGTGACCCTTGGGTAGACAACTTTTATTGACGAAATCCTTAAAAGAACAAAATCTCAGTCATCAGTAGGATTTAGAAAAGCTATTTATAGACATCCTACTAGTTCCCTTCAGGCTATAGAGTCACCTTCTGAAGCCTTTGCTGAGATACACAGTCAAACAGAGGGAATTGAGCAATATTCCCAAGAAATTAAGAATCCTTGCATAATTTCCCCTCAAGAAGGGAACTCTAGTAATCTCCGTGAAGGAGAAGGGGAAACAGGAGAACCAAAATCTCCTATCGAAATAGTCCAAACAGTAAGCAGTCCCGATAAAGGAAGTGCTATTAAAATCAGTCAAAATCAAGGTCCTAAAACACCTGAAGGAATACTTATTATTTCAGAAAAGGGGAGTGCTGTCAAAACCATTCCTATCCCTAATAGTCAGACTAGAAATTCCTTGGAGATCCCAGAAGGATATTGGCACATTTTTGACCAAATGGCCCAGAACCAAAATCAGAATCAGCAGACACCCCAACAAACCTCTACGCTGCAATATCCTATAGTAGATACTGTAGTCAATGCGCCTATGAAGGCCATTCCTCTTCAACATATTCCCACATTTCATGGCTTAACATCAGAAGATCCAGATGTGTTTTTGTTTGAATTTGATGTGCTATACAGGGGATATGATTATACCACCGATCCCCAAAAACTAAAACTATTCCCTTCAATGTTAAAAGGGGCAGCCTTACGATGGTTTATGGGATTAGGTGGGGGTGTCATAACTGATTGGGAACAGATGAAGGCTGCGTTTTTAAAGAAATATCAAGATTATTGCAGGTTTCAGGAACTAAAAGATGAAATATTCCAAATGACAGCAAAACCAAATGAAACCTTGGAAGAATATGTGGAACGGTTTCAATACAATCATCAGAGCTCTCCCTATGCATCCTTACCCTTACCTGATAATGTGTTGAAAACTACATTAATTAGGGGAATGAAAGATCAATGGGTTGAAACATTGAATATCATGGGAAAGGTGATATATATCAGGAAATTTATGCTGACATCATTGATTTGTGTATCAGGAGTTCAAGGGGCAACAAAAGGTTAAAATCAGTAGAACATGATATGATTACAAGAGACAACAAGACCTCTAATTAAGGTGTGACTCGTGCAGAGATTGGAAATCTGCTGGAATATTTTAAGATAGATATACTTAGGACTCTAACAACGCAGTTTGACCTTATGTAAGCCAAACAAAAGAAAGAAGAAGCAGAGCAAAATTTGGCAGTATTCTATCCTAGATGCAGGAAGAAGCACAACCACAAATAATGTCCGTTGGATGTAATTAAGGTCTATACCATTTTCACGATAGATCACCCTACAGAAGGATGTCCCTCGCTTCCTAGCTTAAAAGCAGTTTATAAGGAGGCAAAAGAAGAATCAGAAGTGGTATGTCTACTTAATCAGCACCGGAAATGGCAGCCATGACAATTAGGTATGCCAATTGATCCATTTTCTTCTTTGTAGCCTCCTCAATATAATGCTCAGAAATATAGTGGAATGTGGAAAAATCAACCACCTTTCCCCAATTGGTCACAACAGCCTTTTCCTCCAACATCTTGGCCAAATCAAACAAACCAAAATAATTGGTCTAGCTTTTCTTTCTGCCCACCATTTTGGAAAAACAATAACTATCCAACACAATGGTCCCCCTCTACTTCGCAGAGTCAAGCCTGACAGTCAAACTGGCAAAGACCTACAAATCAGCCAGCTGGAACAATCCCTCTCTCTCAACCTACATTTCCAGCTCCCTATACAAACCCCCAGACCAACTTAAGACCACAACTCCCAGCCCAGCCCAACCCAAACCCAAACAATAGGCCAGTTCAGTCTGTCCAAATAATGGAACCCCCAGAATTAGAAACTGAACCGAGGGAGTGCAATGACCTTCAATTAAGGTCTGGGCACATAGTAGAAACAGAGAGAAACAACGATGTTCATGTTGAAGATCCGTTACTTGTAGAACAAACATTACAGAAAGACAAGTAAGTTCAACAACAAGATCAACAACAAATAACAACTTCCTCTCCACCATTCCCAGAACGATTAACCATTCCCCGCCCATTAGAACATCCTAATTTTGATCTTTTGGGAGAATTTAAAAAATTGTGTATAAAAATCCCTCTCCTCCAAGCTATCCAAGACATTCCTATATATGCAAAAACCATTAAGGAATTATGCATAAAGAAGCCAAAGAGGAGAAAAACCACCAATCCAACTGTCCAAATAGTCGGTACTTTATCTAACTTATTATCAGGGATGGAAACACCTATCAAATATGAAGACCCAGGAAATCCTATAGTGACGGTACAAATCAATGGGCAATCATTTCCAAATACCTTAGTTGATTTGGGAGCAACAATCAATATCCTAACAACCACCACTTGTCAAAAACTTGGCATTACATCGCTAGAACCAACAACAACCTTATTGGAATTGGCTAACCGATCGGTAGTCAAACCAGAGGGTACACTACAAGATGTAATGGTATCTATAGATTCCTGGGAATATCCTGCTGACTTCCTGGTTATCAATCCAAAGAACCGGCTATATGGACACTCGTTAATCTTAGGTAGACCTTGGTTGGCAGTTGCTGATGCTTATATTGGATGCCGACAAGGCAACATGACAATAATAAGGGGAAACTATGTCAAGAATTTAGCCTTATACCCCCCAACCTAGCCAAGTCTATCAATAATCAAAACAAGAAAACAACCTGTATCATATCTTATGGAAAATATGAGACCACCTCTAACTATAGAAAATTCTCTTGATTTTAAAGATCAAACAGAGGATGATATCATTAATAATTTTATTAATAAACCACAAATCAGATCTCATTTGCAATGTCACATGATCAAGGCAGCATTTGATAATAAAGAAAAAGAAGATCCTTTGAAAGACATTCCTGATCAAGTAATACCCACTACTTCTGTGTACAATAGCAAGACTGTAGAAGTTGAGCCGGGAAAAACTTTAAACATTAATAAAAATCTGACTGCTGAACAAGAAGAGAAGTTGGTCCAACTATTGCGGAAATACAAAGCAGCCTTTGCATGGGATTACCCCGATATGAAAGGAAATGATACTCAATTGTGCACACACCACATCTATATTGAAAAATATGCGAGACCCATTCACCAACCCCAAAGAAGACTAAACCCTCACCTTAAAGATATTGTGAAAGCTGAACTACAAAAACTATTGGATGTTAATTTCATCTACCCAATATCTGATAGTAAGTGGGTCTCTCCATCAGTAGTGGTACCAAAAAAGAACGGAAAGTGGAGAATATGTGTAGATTACCGTGAACTTAACAAAGCAACACAGAAGGACCACTTTCCCCTTCCTTTAATTGACCAGGTATTAGACACATTGGCAGGAAAGAAATTCTTTTCTTTCCTTCATGGCTTCAGTGGGCCCTTGAATTTGTTGGTCCTATTAGCCCCCCATCAAACCAAAAAAACATATATCCTAGTTGCAACTGAGTATGTCACCAAATGGGTTGAAGCAGAGGCTCTTTCAAAAGCTATAGAGGACTCTGTAATACAGTTTCTTTTCCAATTTTTTGTTCGATATGGCCTCCCAAGGGACATAATCACAGATGGAGGACCACAGTTTTTAGGTAATAAATTAGCTGAAACACTACAAAATTATCACATTCAGCACAAGATTACAACCCCATACCACCCACAGGCCAATGGCCAAGTTGAGAGCACAAACAAAGTGATTGAATCTATATTAACAAAAACTGTTGCCTCACATAGACGTGATTGGGCCTACAGATTGCCAAAAGCATTGTGGGCATATTGAACAACGTGGAGACCCACTACGGGGTATTCACCATATCAATTGGTATTTGGAAAAGAACCCATCTTTCCAATAGAATTTGAAATTCAGACACTAAGAACGACTGAGAAGGTGGGTCTAGATTTAAATGAAGCCCAAGCCAAAAGGCTGCAGCAAATTAATGAGTTAGATGAAATTAGGCTCTCTTCTCTTCAGCACACAATGTTAATTCAACAACAAAGAGCAAAATGGCATGACGCCTTGATCAAAGAAAAGATATTCCAGGAAGGAGACTGGGCACTCCTATATGATTCTATGTTTCAGGATTTTCCAGGGAAACTCCAGACACGATGGCTCGGACCCTATGAAATACAAAAAGTGCATGATAATGGCACTATTACATTAGCTACCATTGATGTATCTGGGCATTCCTTTAAGGTAAACGGTCATCGAGTACGATTGTATCATAAACCGCTTACCCGGGAATCCTTTTACCAACAGTTACGGGAAGATTCTACCATGGAAATTCTTGCTGAAGGGGATAAATCCTCCTCGGCACCAGTTTATTAAATCATTTATTTTTTAAATTTTGTACATAAATAATTGTTCATTTATTTGATTGTTGCTTTAGGGAATTTTTTTTTAAATTTCTGTTTATTTCGTTTATTTTCAGTTTTTGTTGTTTGTTTCATGGAATTCTGTTTTTTTTCAAAATATTTGTTTATTTCGTTCGTTTTGAGTATTGATATTCCTTTATAAAGGAACATCACTTTTGTTGTTCCTTTCGAAAGGAACAGCAGTTCCGCAGAGTGTTTTTGCCGTTCCTTTCGAAAGGAACAACAGTTCCACAGATTGTTTCTGCTGTTCTTTTTAAAGGTACAACACCTTTTGAGTGGATTGTTTTTTTGTTTTAGATTAGCATTTTGAAAATTTCTGATGATTCTTCTAAAGGAAAACATATTATTTATATACAATCATACAAATTAAAGCTTACTGTGATCATAAAATCAAAAGAAATCGTCATTTTTAAGAAAATTGTTTAGTAATGATAAGAAAAAGGGAAAAGGGGCATGATCAATAATTTTGCTGTTTTATTACCACTGAATTAATCTGATCAATTATCTTTATCATGTTGGTTCTTCCCATATGTTATAACTTTCTTTGATTTTTAAAGTAGGAATAAGGGCATATTCTTTTCTATTAAAATGTTCAGACTTCTTCCACCATCCCTACTCTTAAGGAGTGTTGAGCTATCCTTTATGAATAACTAGGAAAGTGCTATATGAAAGAGAAAAATATTTATATGTTCCACTAATAATTTTATGATTTGGCAGATGGAGGATAGGGGGTATCATTAAAGAGCCAGCTTACAATGATCATAAGGAAGTCAGTGAAGTGGCATTCCCATCATGGCCACCAAACCAGGGATATGGTCCAATGGACAATTGAAAAAATTGAGGAAGTCCTTGGAACAAGAGGTCTCATCACGAGCTGGCCTGCCCACTTTTCACTTCTTCCCGGTGAATGGCATTGTGATTTATCTGGTCACCCAGCCAGCATGATGGCCTCCGTTATGACATTTAACAAGCACTTCCTCAGTATGAATAAAGGACAATGGTTCCAAGGGTAAGAAAGAAACTCTGTCAAGTTTATGGACACCTGTGGGCAACAGAGCTTTGGTGATGGTATTGGAGTCACATTTATACACATCAATAGTCATATTAAACGCTTCTCCTATGTCTCTATTTAAAATATCAAATGAAAGTATGAATCCTTTACCTTTGATTTCGAACCTATTATACATGAAAATCATTACAAATTGATCATATTAGTTTGAAGTGGTAAATAACGCATTGGTACTTATGTTTATCCTAAGTTGTCCCTTCTCCTCATATTTGAATTATTAAAAAACGATTTTATATCTATTACCAATTTATCACATGCATTGATTTCAGTAATTGCTATTATTTGATTGAATGTATAATAATTATGCCTACTTTTCCTGTTGTACTACTGCTGTGCCACGTTTTCCTCTCTCATTTGAGGGTCGAGGGCGACCTATCATGAAGCAGGGGGGCGCAGATGTCTGCATGTAGATCAAATCCCATTATTTCTTTACCTGTATGCGAATTAAATCCTTTCATTTTAGGAAATAACAAAAATTTAACGATATCATTCCAATTTAACGTGTTGTGTTGTTCCATTGTAATCACTGTGTGTTTGGAAAGAACTAACAGGGTGCAGAGATGATGGGAGGATGACCAATTCATAGTGAGCCGAAGGTGCTGGTCATTTCTGATGCTGCACGAGAGATTTTGGAAAAAATAGGATGGATTACATATTTCATGAGGATGCAACAACCTCACGAAGAAGTGGCCATTGAATTCTTACAGAACTTGCAAGAAGGGTTCTCCATGGTTAGAGGAAGACAAATAGCTGTATTCAATGAAATAATTGCAGAAGTGTTAGGCATACCTACACAAGGAACTATATGGATGCAGAAGAAGCTTAGGCTTCGAGAAGCCATGAAGATATTTCAGGATGATGGACAGACATTGGTTGTCAAAGGCAAAGGAGTTCAGCCAACATCATTGGGAGAACCATGGATAGAATTGGCCAAGATTGTGCAGGCCTATATAACGTGCGACGGAAGGAAAGATGTGGTAAGACCTCACCACCTTAAGTTACTGGCTGTATTAAAACAGAAATGCTCTATCAATTTTCCTACATTTTTAAATTCCCTGTTGTATGATATTGCCCGTAATATAAGAAAATCTCAGCACGCAGATATGGTGGTCAGCCACCATTTCTTAATTCGATTAATAGTAAGTCGTAGCCTCGCCCAGCAATAGACCAGCTGGGAAGAGTTGATATTCTCCATTGATGGAAGGTTAGCTTTACCTGCCCCGAAACGGAAGAGAATGGCTGGCTCAATAGCTAAGCCATCAACTCATAGACAGTCCCTCCGTTCAAAACGAAGTAGGGGGATGATGGAAGGACTTCTGGGCAGCAGTAGCCAGCCCCTGGAATTGCACAGCTCAGAGGATGAACAACCTCCACAATTGGAGGGAGTAAGCCCTCGTACTGATAAAGAAGAGGAAATGGAAGGATAAATTCGCTACTCGGATGAAGAAGAAATAAGTCACCACACCAGTGGTGAAAAACAATCCAGTGCAGAGGAAGGAAATACTGAGGAAGAAGAAATTGAAGGAGAAATTCGATATTCGGATGAGGAAGAAGGAATCTATCATACCTGTGAGGAGGATGAAGACAATCATAACAACGACAATGAGGGAACAGAGACTCCCGAGAATGCTACCGTAAGCCCTTTACAGGAAGACCAATTGGCCCAAATTCTGGACAATATGAATGAATATGTGCAGCCTCATAGCCCTTTGGATCTTAACATTGATATTAATCAGTTATAGGAGCACTCTGTAGTCCACAAAGATACAACTGAAGAAATGCTGGATGAAACAGAAAACCCTAGCGAAGCTAGGGTTTCTTCTCTTGAAAGGCATGAACATGAAAAAGAGAACACCGAAGCAATATCCCAACTTGGAAGCCCTCAGGAGATTGCAGAGTTAACCGAGGATATGATTCCCGAAGAATTTAGCCAAGGGCATATGAATGTGGAAGAGGAACCCCAAGCAGAATACCAAGAAGAGAACTTAATTGAAGGCACTGCTGACATGAACCAAAACCCTGTTGAGCAAATGGATTCAGATAAAGGAACAACTATTCCATTAAAAAAGAGGAGGAAAATAACTGAGATTGAAAAGCTTCGCAGGGAACGAATGAAGCTTCATAAACTCGTAGAACAGCTCAGGCAAACCATTAGGGTTCTGAGAATGAAACAAATGCCTAAGTGAGCCCCTAATAGAAGAAGCATAGCTACTAAGCGAGCTTCGAAAAAGAGAAAAGTGGACGCTAAGAGGAACCCCCAAGTTGAAGAAGCCATGCCTGAGCCCAATTATGGAGATACGGAGCAGCAAATAGCTGTTCCAACACAAGTTGTTCTAGAGGGACCTGTTTCAAGTGAAAACATGCAATCTAGTAGTCAGCATACTTTTATTGATTCGACACTAGCTAGACTCCAAAAGGATTTGGCACAGGCCCGAATAGAAAGCAAAGGTTGGAAGAAGACACTGTCCCAAGGAAGAGATATCAGGAGTTGTAGCAACAGATGAAGAGTATTCATGAAGCAGAAGCTGAAGCTCACGAAAAGTGTCGAAGAGCAGAGGAAAAGGCTGACAAGGTAATGAACCAATTAAAACTAGCCTACAATCGAATGGACACTCTCTGCTCCTTGTACACTGATGTCTTAGCCTGTAGATGCCCCGCCAAAAACTATGCTTTATTTTTAATAGAAAGATATTTACAGCTAAAGATTAAGGCAGTTAGGGCAGGGAAATCCATAGAGCTAAAAACTATAGATGACTTTGTATCATGCTGCAAACTTTATGGGATCAAAGTACAATGCCTTTTGTGTGAATTTTATTTACATAATCTAATACTTGAAAACGATTGTGAATCAAATCCTAGCCCTTTTGTGGGATATGTCCAAAATCAGGCATTTATTTCCTTTTCTGTAAATCAATTAAAATGGCTTAAAGCCTACAATGCTTTCCAAAGGCAAGAAAATGAATTAGATTTGTGGGTTAGGAGTGAACCTCAGAACCCATCCCAATTTTGGGCTAGGCAGAAAAGTTTGATGAGAAAGGAAGGCATTATCCAAGCATTGGGGCCTGTCCACAAATCAATTATCTTGAATGGAACAGATTATTTCTTATCCATTAGAAACCAAGCTTATATAGCAACTAAGGTTTGGTGGAGAATTTCCAATCAGAATGTGCAAAACAGAGAACCATTTAATTATAAAAACTTTGGGCTAGTTGCAGACCGCTTGGTTTCCTATAGTCATCTTATTTTAAAAGAAGGACCATTCTGGCTAGGGCGTAGGTTTCGAAGCCCTATTGCATGGTATCCTGCTTCAGACTACAAATCCATTTACGAATTCCCCGAAGGACAGACAGAGCATGTTTTTGAGGAATTAGCTGCACTACATGGTTTTAGGCTTTTTGATGAAAAACCTTATCCGACTTATTCTTTGACTGCTTTCCATGTGAACTATAGTTTTCATGAGGACATGAAAAAGATTAAGCAGGGGGGTATGTTGGGCAGTGAAAAAGGTATGAAATTACTATGTATTTTCTCATTCTTTTACTATATACATACTCCTTTTTACCTTGGGAAGGTAATTTATTATAAGAACTATGATGAAATTGGAAAGGTTTATGTTCATTATAAAAATATGACTAAAGGTTGCTTTTTTTTGATAAAAAAGGAATTAGACGAAGCGAACAGTTATACCAAAGGTGAGGCTGAGATCAATGTAACTGCTGCTCCATTAGCGTTGAACCACATCCAGCCAAAGACAAGGAGATCTGAACGAATTGCTAAAAAGAGGTAGGGGACAGCTCGGCCTCAGTCAAAGTAAACAAGATGATAAAAAAATGAAGAGGAGTGAATCCCTTAGGATCCTTCGATCCTAAGGGATCGCTGTTCAAACTCATCTTATTCCTTGTCTTGTCCATCAGGATCTGATATATAAAGCAATGTCCTTTAGTGATGAAGGAGTCGGTCAGTTGGTCGAAAAAGTTCTTATATTCAGAAATTTCCTCTGTAATATTATGTTTATTGACTCTCGGCTTTGAGAGAACAACCTCTGTAATACTTTATGTTCGATTAATATCAAACACGCGTTTCGTTTCATCTCTTAAGTTCTGAAGTAGCTCAGCATTATTTCACTGGCGCTAAGGGCCCGGCTCTGGTGGAATTACCTTGCTATTTATATTCTTAATCTTCGCTTATTGTTGTGTGAAGTTGTGTTTAATGTTTATTTCAATTACAGAGTTGATTGACTGTTGTTAGATTGAATACAGATTCATTAACGAATTGCATAGCTATTTTATTCTTTGTAAGAAGTACATTCAATGTTCAATTATCTTGCTATTGTTCTAAAAGCTTTGTTGTTCTATATCTGATTCTAGTTTCTGTTCTATTAGTTTATGTTTTGTTATAATTGATTGTTGCGTAGTATTGGATGTCGACAGGATTGGAGTATTGAGATTAGTTACCTGATTGCGTTAGAATTAGAATTGTTTTTCATATTGCTGTTCCATTTCTGTTTATTGTTTATTTCTGATTCATAGCTTCAAATTAGCAAATAGATGAGTTACAATTGTTATGCATAGGAATTACCAGCTGCTATTCCTTTCTAGATTTTGTTCCTTTCAGTTATTTTCATCAGCAAGAAGATTGAGTTTGCTTTCATTTCGATTGCTTTAAGATCACCAACTGTAGAGGACACTGGTTATCACTTCCAAGTTCCCAGAATGGTTATCTTGCATCGCTTTCTAAGGGAAAGATTTATTTCTACTGTATCCCTGATCGATGTTTTGCAGATTGATTTAATTAAGGTTCTAAAGCATTTCCATTTATGTTACTGTAATTAGATTCCTTTATAAGCATTTGTTTATTCTTGTATTCCGAAATATGTACTACATCTTCACAACATTACTCTTAGTTAATTGCAGCCTCAGACAGAGTACACTCTTGAAATAAAAAGTCGCTCCCGGATTGATGATTAATGTAGCCTAATTAGGTGTTCAAAAGATACCTTTTTATGACCCAAAACTCGCCTTCCATTTACAAAGGGAAACTTATACCATATTCCTAATCCCACTGTCCCTTTTGTATGGAAAATGTGTGGAATGAATATGTGAAGCAATGGTGACGGAAGTTGGTTTGTCGACGAGGAGCAGCAGTGGTGGGAGTCGACACGGTAGGGCGATGGATTAGTGAGTGGAGGGTGAAAAATGCCCTGGTGCCACCACGTGAGGGTAATGGCAGTAAGAGATACTGCCCATTTCAAACCCCCCCCCCCTTTTTTAATGCTCATCGGCCGAGGGGGGCCGAAAAGCATTGTGGGCCATCCAATATGCGGGGGTGAGCAGAGATGGCGGGGAGAGCTAGCGGGGTATGAGTGGATGGTGGGGTAGAAGGTGATGTTAGTTCCCCATAATTTGGTAGATTGATTGAGATACAAATGGATAGGGTAACATCAAACCAAGCTTTGGAATCCAAGGACCTAGCCTTCCTGGATTCAGAGAGGGATCTCTCTAGTAGGTGCAAAGATATGAACTTTTTTGCTGATTAGGGTTGATTTTAGGCTAGATGTTAAGTGCAAGGTATTTTTATTGTTTTTGGTTGGGGTATGATGCTCAGATAGATTTAGATATAAAATAAGGAAGATTGTTAAGTCATTGGGCAATGGAGTCAAACAAGGTCATGATGAGTTCATCAATGGTTTCAAGAGCATTTGCAGGGAAAATTTAACTTGGTTGGTGGATCTTTAAGGTTGTGAAGGATTATGAGATGGACATTAAACTTGAGAACAACAAGCTAATAAAGGGCAGAAACTAAAACCTTTATATACTTGTAAACTGAGGGAGTTAAAATATTTATAAGCATAGCAAGAAAATCAAAGGCTTATGCAAAACCTAATCCATTTGATTTCAGACTAAAAGTAGATAATCGACCAAGACAAAATTCAGATAAAACATTGAAAGGCAAAAAAATTATTTAACCTTTCATGAATTTTATCATCAAGAGCAAAAAAACATTTAAGGTGCACAATTAACTATAACCATAGAAGGAGAGAACACCCTAACATCCATAGTTACAACTATGAAAGTTCCTTGAAACAAATTTAGCTAAGTAAAGGCAAAGAGCCTGGTTAAGACAAACTTCTTTGACAAACTATAGGCAAAGCTGCTTCAAAAGATGATTCCAAGAACAGATGTATTTCAGTGGTAAAAATATGCAGGGCTAGCCATAAATCACAAATGATACTGGCTGATCTAAATCATTCAAGAAATGGACAAGCCAAAAAACTTCTTAGAGAACAAGAGATGAATTACCTAACATATCTCAGTAGAAGAAAATATTAAGGCAGTGAAGGAAACAAACAGAACTGAGGTGCCATTAACAAACATATCTTAGTCTAAATTTTTTGTCCTACTGTAGCATAGATAGGTGGTGTTAGCCACCTATAAATTCCATTATACCAAATGGTGGCTAAATTTATTTTCAAGCCTTCAAGAGATATATTCTTTTGAAAATCTATCATCCTTGAAGTCTTATGTTTTTCCTGTCCTGGAGGTTCATTTTCACTATTGTTTCAATCTTAAACTCTGCTATCTACACAGAAAAAATGCTTCCAAGGCCTAAATTTCCATCTATCCATCGCCCCCATTTAGCCCCAAAGGCCTCAAAACCCCTTCAAGCCTTGTGAAATCCCTTTATGAGGTTTAAAACCCCGTCTTTACCCCTATCAGAACCTCCAAATTCCTCAAAAAAACCCTTTAAAATCCTTGAAAATATTCATTTTCCATTTAGGCCTTAAGCCCCTTTCGGCTTAGCCCTTAGCCCCTTTCTCCGCATATGACCCAGTGCCCAGGACCAAGCGTTAAGCCCCATCACTCATCTCAATCAGAGTTTCTTTCCCTAGCCATTCCTTTACTTTTCTAAACTTTCGATGCGATAAGCGCCTTTTCTTTCGGATTTGGTGTTTCCACTTTCCACGGAACCACATCTTTGCCTTATGATTGTCCCCCGCCATCGCAATCGCAAAACATTGATTCCCTTTGTTCTTTTCCCTTTCTTCTCCAATCCTCCGATCTAATCTCGACTGTCGAATCCATAAGAACCGACGGCCGAGATTCAATTGTGCTCTGCTCATAAGCCCTTCACCATCGCGCCCGCCGATTAATCCCGACCGTTGATCTCTCTTCCGATCCAACGAATAGCATCCCATCGCATCGCACCATGACCTTTTTCCCTGGACACTCGCTTCTGCCAATGCGATGAGTCCATTTCAATCTCGACCGTCCATTCGAAAGATCTGACGATCGTGACTTAACCCGATAGGCCAACACCCGCCCGCTACACGACAAACATCACATGTCATCGCATGGCCCACCAGTTCTTCTGCCCGCACACATTACCGCTATCACATGCAACCCGCACCGTCCGATCAAAACTGCACAATCCGACAGCTGACACTCCATATCGCAAAATTTTTATGCCCGAGGATTAACGTTTCAAAACTTTGCGAAATAGGCGGTTTCGAAGATCCACGTGTTAGGAAATGTATGGAATAGCATTACATTCGCTCAAAACCGCCTCCCCCCATTTTGTTTTGTGAAAACCATTCCCCGTTTTCCTCCATACCGCTACCCTCCCCAACGTCGCTCCTGATTAATCCTAGCCGTCGATCTCTAAGATCGCATGGTCCATGTTATATCACCATCTCAATTCGTTTTCCTCACATCTCTCTCCCGAAATGCTCATCGAGAGATCTCCACTGTAGATCGTCCTGATCTAACAGTCCACGTCCCTTATCGCACCAAAACCTCCATTGGACCTGGTCAGTTGCTCTGCAAGGGTTTTCCTCTGTTTTTCTGCTGCATTCACCACCTCCTCACTGCTCCTCCACCCTGCCTAAGCCTTTGTAAGTAGTTTTAAACCCCCGCGCAGGATTTCATAACGTGTTTATCGTGTGTATTATAGGTTAATGGTGAATAAATCATAAGGCTCCCCATAGTCAGACAGTGGTGACACAAGTTTCAGGGTGACGACCCTGTGACTTGATCAATGCAGAAGGGAGACTAGCATGGACAATTTCTACATCTCGAACGGTGAGTCATGAACACTGTTTGAGCAATCAGACCCTCCAGCTCAGCAAAACCCGCCACCTATACACAGAAACTCAAAAATGTTAAAGATCAAGTACCAAGTGGCAGAAACAAAGTTTGAAGATTAAATGAACAATCAAGGGCATAGCACGTTGAAGAAAAAATATACAGAAGACTAAAGGTACCTTCAGGAATAACATGTATGAACATTTCGAGCAGATCAACAAAGAAGGAGCACAATCAGGCTTAAATAGTTTCAAGTACAGAGGGACAGAGTAGTTATTGCCGCAGAACGTTGATGGACACATACAACCTACCTCCATGAATAGAAAACATCCCAGTAGTTACCACATCAAAGAAAAATACCACAAACTATTAGAGCAGTTATTTGGAAGTATGGGGGGCCTCAAAACCCATTCTTGCACTTAACTTACACTAGGAAAATGACAGTATTGCTACAAGTAGTGTTTTCTCCTAAAGGACATCCTGTAGGGTGATCTCTGTCATATCAAAATGGCCTCAACAAGCTACGAAGTCACTGAGTCTGTCTTGGATTTAATGTAATGTTTATGACATTGGAATGGAGCATTCGAATACCCCTCTCCTATCTCTGATGATCATTTAAACCTTCTTTACCTACTTTTCCTCATTTTTCCTATAAAGACTCTGTTAGCCACCCATAAATTTGATTATACCAAAGGTGGCTAAATATATTCAGAGCCTCCAAGGAACAAATTTTTTCACTAAAAATTGTTGGCTCTTGAAGTCTCTATGAGGCCTCCTCCCTTATTCCTATGTCCAAATCCTTCACTGTTGTTTCATACTTCAAAAGCCTCTGAAATCCTATTAAAATCCACAGTTGAATACTTCTGCAAAGGACCCGTTTCCCTTTCTTTTTTCCCTCCATTAACCTCATTGTCTATTCTCTATTTTCTCATGAAAACCCCACAATTCCAGTTTCCCCCCTTGCCATTTCATAAAATTCATTCTATAAAGTTTTAAACCCACTTTTTGATCTTACCGCAACCTTCACTTCCCTTGAAAAACCATTAAAAACCATAGAAAACACACTTTTTCTATGCGTTGGACTTAAGCCCCTCAGGCTAAGCCCCTGCCCCTTTTTCCCACCATAAACCCAGGCGCCAAGACACTCGGGCGCTTACTCTTTTTCCACCTGAAACACCAAGAAAACCTTTATAAATCATGAAAATTGGGTTTTTTATCAATTTCTAAAGTTTTCCGCCTATGTGATTTTGGAACAATCTCGACCGTCGATCTGCTCTGCAGATCGGACGGCGCGGAGCGCTACTCGCCTTGTGGACCCCGGCGTTCCTCGCGCTGTTTCCCCAAAACTGCTTGGGTTTTTCCGCACCGCCTTCGTGCCAAGGACGGTTTTAACCCGATGACCAACGATTCCATACGCTTTTGGACGCGTGTCCCTTGTACCATTCCAAAACCACCGCTTAACCTTTTTTCCCCACACATTAACTTCTAGACCATGACCGCCGTTGGATCTGAACCCTCGCACCCGACGGTTGTCCTTCATTGAAGTTGCTCACTATTTAACCAAGCTGTGTACCATTTAACTGGGCCCCGGCGCAACTGAAAATCCATCTCCACCGTCGATCTCTGTAGATCGACTGTCCACGTTCAATTACCTAATTCTTTAGCCCAGTCAAAATCCCTCCACCGCTGAATTTCCCGATCGCTCCCGACTGTCGATCATGGCGCGATCGACGGCTCAGATTTCCCCGCTCCTCTGCACACCCTCCGATGCAGATCTACCCATATAAACGCAGGATTTCCTCATTTTGTTTGTTTTGTGCAGGTTTAAGGTTTTTTCCGATTTAAATGGAGAATTTTCGTGGGACGAGGATGACGATCCTCTGCCTTTCGAATACCTTAGAGAAATTATCCACAGGGTGCAGAAATTTATTGTCAACGGGGTTTCATGAGACTTTGCTGCTATACGCCCCTGATTAAACTTGGAAAAACAACAAATAAATCATAGAGAAAGAGTATTAGATTGTAGAAAGCCAGAGATGGATCAGGACAAAGATTTAAAGGACAGATTGGCGGGGATTACGGCTAAGAAAGTTATCAAAAGCCTAATCCCCGACTCAAAACACAGTTTAAAGAAAAAACCTAAAAGTGTTTATCAGACGAATGCCTCCACCGCCATATCTGAGGCAAATTGATTCCTCAGCTACCCCAGTGCCACCTATTGCCTCAAAACACTCAATCAGGTGCTAAATTTATGGAGCGAGATCAGGTATTTTGCCTCGACACAGCCAAAGGAGTTATTTCTGCTAGGAAATTAATGACAGAATGTCGGCAGAGCAACCCTAGTGATACACAGAGCCTCAAAAGTCAAATGAAGCTCCCACTGAGCTTAAATCATGAGTGTAAATCAGTTAATGCAATAGAACACCTGTACATTTTCCTTTCTGAGCCCCCAAGGGCCAAGAAAGACATTAATTCCTATATTAATTGATTTTGAGATCTTTTATCAGATCTCACCTCCTCATTCTTCTATAAATACTTCAGTAGAAAATGAGTGAGGGGTTGATTGCTAATGTAATTGCTGAAGCATTGCAATGTAATTGAGCTGGAAGCTTCTGTTTGTAAATAGTGTTTCACTGGCTCTTGGAGCTCTGCTTGTAACAGATAGGTTAGGTTGTGAAGAGAGCTGAATTAAAACACTGGATTTGAAGATTGTAACTGGTTTGGAGCATCAATACAAGCTGATTTATGGGATCCTGATCTATGTTGACGGTGATGTTATTCTCATTGTAACTTGTTGTTTTATTTTTGTTTTCATTTTGTTTCATTTTCCACTATAAAGAACAGTTTAAACAGGGTTAGGACCTGCTGTATACCAGTAACCTTCTCTGGCTGAGAAATATTTATTTAAATGTTTTCTTTCCACTGTGTTATTTGAAAATGATTTAATTCAGTTTAGGCATAAGAATGTTGGCGTTCCCTCGTCTTATCGCCTTAGTTGGATATTGTTTTTGAATGTTATTTTCAGTATATGTTGTGTGAAGATAAACTGAAGGAAGATATGGTTAGCCCTGGTCCCAGACTTGTCTGCATGATTATCTGAACGTTTCCCTTAGAATGTGTTAAAAGCTGACTAGTTTCAAAGTACTTATCAGATCTTAGGCCATTCTGTGTTATCTCTGTGATTGTCTTGAAAGTAACCAAGTAAAGAAGAGCTAGGAGAGGATTTGTGGTGAGCCCGGCCCGCTAGTTTCTACTCCAAAGGTTGCCCTCAAGTTTCCCTTTGTTTTTACATGTTTTCTATTGGAAGTGTATCAAAGGCTGGCTAGTTTCAAAGTACTTACTAGATCCTAGTTTGCTTCTATGTTTTCCTCAAGTGCCTGGTCAAAGGCTGGCTAGTTTCAAAGTACCTACTAGATCCTGGGCTGCTCTTTGTTTTGCATTTGTTTTTTCCCTTCTTATTGTGCCTTTCCATTCCATGAATCAAACTTTAAAGAGATCCTTAGACATAGATGACTTGCCCCATGGACCACTCTTGCCTCTAGCTATTCCAATTAAATCCTATTATGACTCCATAGCCCAATGGACTGAAAGCTTGCCATCATCTTTCATCTTAACTAAAGCTTATTCTGGTTACTTGCAACTTCTCACTTTTAAACCTATTTGCATATAGATCTTTCCGCCTCAGACAAAAACTATGTTCAACCATCCAAAAAACCAAACAAACCCTTGGAATTCATAACTAGCCTAATATTATTACCCCAAACTTCAAAGACAAATCCATATTTTTACATACTGGAGAGATCCCTCTCCGGATTCAGGAGGGCTAGATCCTAGAATCCCAAAGTTGGTTGAAATGATGTTAACTCTGTGATCGGACTTTTGCCAATCTTGCTTAGTAAGGCATTGAGAGATGCCCCTCTAAAATATAACATTATGGAGAAGCAGGCTTTTGCTTTGGTAAAGGCTTTGAAAGACTTCAGAGTATACATCCTTCACTCACACATTATTGCCTTTGTCCCAAATTCAGTCGTTAAAGACATTTTAACACAGGACCTAGATGGTAAGAGAGGTAAGTGGATTGCTGTTATTCTTGAATATGATTTAGAGATAAAACCCACTAAGCTCATCAAAGGCCAAGGTCTAGCTAAATTAATGGCCGAATCAAATTGTGAAGTTCTTGATATTAATATGATTAATGCTTTGGATGACCAAGAAGAATTCTCAGCTCCCATTATTGAAGACCATTTTGTGAATTCTCCTTGGTATACTGATATTGTTTATGTTTTTCTTAATCTGAATACACCTCCTGGTTTATCAAAAACAAAGGCAAGATTTCTAAAATTAAAGGCTGTAAACTATTGCATTATTGATAAATGTCTTTATTGGAAAAATGCAAGTGGTGTATTGCTTAAATGTTTGCCTGAGTTTGATGCAGAAAAGATTAAGCAGGAATTCCATGAAGGCGAGTGTGGAGGCCATTTGTACTGGAAATCAACAGCCAACAAAATTTTGAGGGCTGGTTTCTATTGGCCTACCCTTTTTCCTGATGTACACAAGATGACCACCACTTGCCATAAATGCCAACTGTTTGAAGGCAAGAGAAAATTACTACCCCTGCCTCTGCATCCAATCACTGTTGAAGCCCCTTTTCAACAATGGGGACTTGACTTCATAGGAGAAATCCATCCACCATCTTCTACCCAGCACAGGTGGATTCTTACTGCCACAAACTACTTCACTAAGTGGATAGAAGCCATTCCTTGTAGGCAGGCCAATGATTGGTGGATATCATACAAAATTTCTGGAACCATCCTACCTCGAGATTTGTTGTCTAAGATCATCACAGACAATGCAGCAGCATTTGGGTCAAAGAAAATGGTTGAATTCTGTCACAAGTATCAGATAGCATTGGGACACTCCACGGCCTATTACCCTCAAGGTAATGGACTTGTGGAATCTTCCAAAAAAATCTTAGTGAACATAATCAAGAAACTGTTGGAGGACAATAAGAAGTCTTGGCACACAAAGCTGATCAATGCACTTTGGGCTGACAGATTAACTTTAAAGAAATCTATTAGTATACCCGCTAGAAGCATGTGTAGATCTGGATACAAATTTTTTACTACGACTGGTGTGAGTTATGAGGCAATTTCCAGAGTTAAGGTGGAAAGAAAATGACATAATCAGAAGAATAAATCAAACCATTCATCTTCAGCAAACCAGAGAGGAAGTGTATAACAAAGCATTGCAGAAGCATGATAGTATCAAGAAGATCTTTGACAGAAGAGCAAAATCCAACAATTTCAAAATTGGGGACAAAGTTTTAAAGTGGGACTCAAGAAGGGAAGAAAAGGGCAAGCATGGAAAATTTGACAATCTATGGCTTGGCCCTTACTCTATTCATTCAGTCGCTGGTAATAATGCATTTTTCTTACAGGAACTGGATGGAACAGAATTGTTTGGGGGTCCTGTCAATGGCAGGATGCTTAAGCATTACTTCTCTTGGTCCATTTTATGTTTTGAAGCCTTTTTATCTTTTTCCATTATGAATAGTCCATCCACCATTGCATTCAAAGTTATGAAAAATCAAAAAATACAAAAACAAAGAAAAAATGAAAAGAGGGTAGGAATGAAAACAAGAAAGGCAAGGCCCCATGCCAAGAAAAAGAGAAACAAATATGAAAGTGTGCAAGCTCAAATGCCACTCCTCAAAAATACACTTCTAGTTAGCCAAACTGTTTAATCTTGACTAAGTAGCTTCAATTTTTCTGCTGATAGGATAGTGAATTCGATTTGCCAAACTATTTAATCTTGGCTTATCAATAGATAGATTAGGTTAGAAATTGAAGGTTCAAACAAACTCAAAATCTGAACCAAAGAGAAAGAGAGAATAGCTCAAACAAAGTCAAAAACAGAGCTGTAAAAAGAGAAGGCAGTGCTTTAAGATTTTCAGATCTTAAGCCTTCCATTTTGTTTTTATTTTTCTGCAAATAATAATCTATGTGCAGCTTGTTTTTATGCCATAGATCACAGCAAGTCAAACAGCTTAATCTTGACTTGACTGTTTTTAAATTTATGTTGTAGAATTTAGGGAATGAAAGTCTGTTGGACAGTATCCCAACAGTCAGTAGATTAGGTAGAGAAATATCTGAGCTCAACTGTTTAATCTGAGTTCAGGGAGAAATAAGGAGTAGTATTAGATTATTTTTTATGCTTTCAAAAGAATAAAATGTTGTGAATAGAGTTTTCCAATCCAAGTGCACTCTAATGAAGAAGAAAAAATGTTAGATCAATATGATTGGGTAGGTAGAAAGTTGTATTGATGAAGTCCATTTATCTTTCATGACTGACCTTATTTTTCAGAACCAGAGCAAGATCTTCCCGCAAAAGAAGAGAAGTCCAAAGGATCAGGCACAAGTCAGCGTCCCAGAAAAATCAAGTCTGAATTCTTGATGCCTTCAAGAAGGAACCATCCCCAAGTGGAGCCACTGTTAGCCACCCATAAATTAGATTATACCAAAGGTGGCTAAATATATTCAGAGCCTCCAAGGAACAAATTTTTTCACTAAAAATTGTTGGCTCTTGAAGTCTCTATGAGGCCTCCTGCCTTATTCCTATGTCCAAATCCTTCACTGCTGTTTCATACTTCAAAAGCCTATGAAATCCTATTAAAATCCACAGTTGAATACTTCTGCAAAGGACCCGTTTCCCTTTATTTTTTCCCTCCATTAACCTCATTGTCTATTCTTTATTTTCTCATGAAAACCCCACAATTCCAGTTTTCCCCCTTGCCATTTCATAAAATTCATTCTATAAAGTTTTAAACCCACTTTTTGATCTTACCGCAGCCTTCACTTCCCTTGAAAAACCATTAAAAACCATAGAAAACACACTTTTTCTATGCGTTGGACTTAAGCCCCTCAGGCTAAGCCCCTGCCCCTTTTTCCCACCATAAACCCAGGCGCCAAGACACTCGAGCGCTTACTCTTTTTCCGCCTGAAACACCAAGAAAACCTTTATAAATCATGAAAATTGGGTTTTTTTTATCAATTTCTAAAGTTTTCCGCCTATGTGATTTTGGAACAATCTCGACCGTCGATATGCTCTGCAGATCGGACGGCGCGGAGCGCTACTCGCCTTGTGGACCCCACCGTTCCTCGCGCTGTTTCCCCAAAACTGCTTGGGTTTTTCCGCACCGGCTTCGTGCCAAGGAAAATTTTAACCCGACGACCAACGATTCCATACGCTTTTGGATGCGTGTCCCTTGTACCATTCCAAAACCACCGCTTAACCTTTTTTCCCCGCGCATTAAGTTCCAGACCATGACCACCCAGCAGAATTATTGACCGACGTTCGATCTGAACCCTCGCATCCAACGGATGTCCTTCATTGAAGTTGCTCGCTATTTAACCAAGCTGTGTACCATTTAACTGGGCCCCGGTGCAACTGAAAATCCATCTCCACCGTCGATCTCTGTAGATCGACGGTCCACGTTCAATTACCTGATTCTGTAGCCCAGTCAAACTCCCTCCACCGCTGAATTTCCTGATCGCTCCCGACTGTCGATCATGGCGCGATCGACGGCTCAGATTGCCCTGCTCCTCTGCACACCCTCCGATGCAGATCTACCCATATAAACGCAGGATTTCCTCATTTTTTTTGTTTTGTGCAGGTTTAAGGTTTTTTCCGATTTAAATGGAGAATTTTCGTGGGACGAGGATGAAGATCCTCTGCCTTTCGAGTACCTTAGAGAAATTCTCCACAGGGTGCATAACTTTATTGTCAATGGGGTGTCATGAGACTTTGCTGCTATACGCCCCTGATTAAACTTGGAAAAACAACAAAGAAATCGCAGAGAAAGAGTATTAGATTGTAGAAAGCCAGAGATGGATCAGGACAAAGATTTAAAGGACAGATTGGCGGGGATTACGGCTAAGACAGTTATCAAAATCCTAATCCCCGACTCAAAACACAGTTTAAAGAAAAAACCTAAAAGTGTTTATCAGACGAATGCCTCCACCGCCATATCTGAGGCAAATTGATTCCTCAGCTACCCCAGTGCCACCTATTGCCTCAAAACACTCAATCAGGTGCTAAATTTATGGAGCGAGATCAGGTATTTTGCCTCGACACAGCCAAAGGAGTTATTTCTGCTAGGAAATTAATGACAGAATGTCGGCAGAGAAACCCTAGTGATACACAGAGCCTCAAAAGTCAAATGAAGCTCCCACTGAGCTTAAATCATGAGTGTAAATCAGTTAATGCAATAGAACACCTGTACATTTTCCTTTCTGAGCCCCCAAGGGCCAAGAAAGACATTAATTCCTATATTAATTGATTTTGAGATCTTTTATCAGATCTCACCTCCTCATTCTTCTATAAATACTTCAGTAGAAAATGAGTGAGGGGTTGATTGCTAATGTAATTGCTGAAGCATTGCAATGTAATTGAGATGGAAGCTTCTGTTTGTAAATAGTGTTTCACTGGCTCTTGGAGCTCTGCTTGTAACAGATAGGTTAGGTTGTGAAGAGAGATGAATTAAAACACTGGATTTGAAGATTGTAACTGGTTTGGAGCATCAATACAAGCTGATTTATGCGATCCTGATCTATGTTGACGGTGATGTTATTCTCATTGTAACTTGCTGTTTTATTTCTGTTTTCATTTTGTTTCATTTTTCACTATAAAGAACAGTTTAAACAGGGTTAGGACCTGCTGTATACCAGTAACCTTCTCTGGCTGAGAAATCTTTATTTAAATGTTTTCTTTCCACTGTGTTATTTGAAAATGATTTAATTCAGTTTAGGCATAAGAATGCTGGCGTTCCCTCGTCTTATCGCCTTAGTTGGATATTGTTTTTGAATGTTATTTTTAGTATATGTTGTGTGAAGATAAACTGAAGGAAGATATGGTTAGCCCTGGTTCCAGACTTGTCTGCATGATTATCTGAACGTTTCCCTTAGAATGTGTTAAAATCTGACTAGTTTCAAAGTACTTATCAGATCTTAGGCCATTCTGTGTTATCTCTGTGATTGTCTTGAAAGTAACCAAGTAAAGAAGAGCTAGGAGAGGATTTGTGGTGAGCCAGGCCCGCTAGTTTCTACTCCAAAGGTTGCCCTCAAGTTTCCCTTTGTTTTTACATGTTTTCTATTGGAAGTGTATCAAAGGCTGGCTAGTTTCAAAGTACTTACCAGATCCTAGTTTGCTTCTATGTTTTCCTCAAGTGCCTGGTCAAAGGCTAGCTAGTTTCAAAGTACCTACCAAATCCTGGGCTGCTCTTTGTTCAGTATCTGTTTTTTCCCTTCTTATTGTGCCTTTCCATTCCATGAATCAAAATTTAAAGAGATCCTTAGACATAGATGACTTGCCCCATGGACCACTCTTGCCTCTTGTTGTTCCAATTAAATCCTATTATGACTCCATAGCCCAATGGACTGAAAGCTTGCCATCATCTTTCATCTTAACTAAATCTTATTCTGGTTACTTGCAACTTCTCACTTTTGAACCTATTTGCATATAGATCTTTCCGCCTCAGACAGCAACTATGTTCAACCATCCAAAAAACCAAACAAACCCTTGGACTTCATAACTAGCCTAATATTATTACCCCAAACTTCAAATAAAAATCCATCTTTGTACACTGGAGAGATCCCTCTCCGGATTCAGGAGGGCTAGATCCTAGAATCCCAAAGTTGGTTGAAATGATGTTAACTCTGTGATCGGACTTTTTCCAATCTTGCTTATTACAGAGACCTAACAGACTCTTTGAAGTCTCATTGTAAAAGGTTGGCATTTGGTGATTTCAAAAGTAATACATAGATTGCTGCTTTGAAGAAGCATTGGTGTTCTGAAGGAGTGTGGAGGTCTCTATTTTTCTGTTGATCAAGGAGGCTGGACCATTGGATCCCTGAGCCTAGTTTTGGTGAATTAATCTCTTATTGTTAATGTTGTTTTCATGTCTATCACTCTGTTCCATTTTTCTTTGAATTACAGTAGGATAAAAAGTTTAGGCAAAGAAATGTATCTCAGAAGCACCTCTGACCTGTTTATCCTTCATTGTTTATATGTTTTCCGCTACTGAACATGACAGGGTAGTCTAATAGCTCTCTTGAATATTTTGTTTGTTTTATTTCAGAAATGGTAAATTTAGTTGTGTTAAAGACTGTTTAGGTGTTCCCTCTTTCTTGCCACTGAATTTTGTATCTGAAATCTCCCTTTAAGTATTAATGCTTGCAGTTTGACAGAGAGGCTTGTTCCAATCATACCCTCTGTTCGTTATTGTAATTATTGTGTTAAATGCCCCTATAATTGCAGTCCTAGATGTCTAAGATGTTCCCTCTTCTTTGAATGCAATTGTATGTCTTTGTTGATTTAGCTTTCAGCAGTGAACTTATAGGAGGAAATAGGGCGTTCCCTGAATCCTATAATTCATTAAGAGGGTTTTAGTCTGCATTTCTCCCTTCTTTGAGTATTTATGTTGATTAAAGTATAAAATAGTGAGCTTACTGGAGGAAATAGGGTGTTCCCCGAATCCTTTAAGTCATTGTGAGAGGGTTTAGTCTGCATTTCTCCTTTTCTTTGAGTGTTTATATTGATTAAGTCCAAAACAGTGAGCTTACTAGAGGAAATAGGGCGTTCCCCGAATCCTTTAAGTCATTGTGGAAGGATTTAATTTGCTTTTCGCTCTCAGTCCTTAATGTTCATCTCATTTCACCTATATTATTCAACAGATCCTTGACCGAGTTAGATTTGCCCTTTGTTTTCCCTTCCTTCTCAATCAGAACTATTTGGACTTTCACATGACTCCATTTCCTAATGGCTTGTAGATTCCCATGCTCTAGCTATACTGCATGAAACATATTTGTCCAACCAAACAAAACAAGCAACCCTACACTTCATAACTAGCCTAAAATCAATTTCTAAACCATTCAAGACACATCCTTATAAACATATTGAGAGATCCCTCTTTGAGATTCGGAGGGCTAGATCCTAGAGCTCTAAATATTGGTTTGCATGTTGTCTTGTCACTTGGCATGCCAATCTGCCAAATCATAGGAACCCCAACATAATGGCGATCACGGTGGGACCTACTGAGTATATGATAGTCTAGCTAAATCTTGTGCACACTTTAGTCCTACAAATCTCTAAGAAAATCAGTTAGTGGGCCATAAAGTAGACTCTGTTTGTTTGAGCACCTTAGGTAAGTGTTAAGATCAGACATAGGACACTCTCATAACCATAAAAATGTACAAAACCCAAAAAATATTTCATATTGGCTTCATAATAAGCATGGTGGTGGAACCATAAAATTTTTTACCTTCACAAAAATCTAAACTTCCACCTGGCGACTCCATTAGCCCCTGTAGGCCTATTACCCATCTAGGTCTCTAGATCTCTTTATGACTGTGCTAACCAGCCTTGAAGAATTTGAGAAGCCTGGTCCCATATTAGATAAGACATTCTAAGAGGCAAAAACTTTCAAAACAGTCCCTACAAGCCTCAGCCTCACTCATTTTTGAAAAGCAATCTAGATTCACATAGGATCAACACTAGATCCCATCCAGACCCTAATCCTCCTACAATAGTTGACAATCCAGAGAGAATTTTGTGGCAGAATTCTAAAGCTGGAAAATTAGCTGTTGATAGGAACATCCCAAGAACAAAATCTCTCCTGGAAAACCTTGTTGTATTGGAGGATTTACACTTTCACTTACATCATACTAAGAACATCTTTAGAACCAGATCTCAAAGTGATTTAAACCAAACTGATCTTGAAACTGCAGGTTTTCAACAGAGCTTTAGTAGAGAAGCTTCACCTTCTACTCCTCCTAATTCCTAGCTTCTCCACCACTTTAGCCTCTTTCATAACCAATTTTCTCAAAACTAGTGTGTTGGCCCAAGTGTTTCTTCCACTCCAATCCATACCACCACTATCCAAAACACTCCATTTCAGCCCACTTTCCCTCTTGGCAATCCACCCACTATAAATCCACCTTTCTTTCCATCCATGGCAGCATGGTATGCCCCATTAGTGTTACCACAACCTATGGTTCCCTTGCCAAATGACTATCAGTCTAAAATTCCCCATTTCACTGGAAAATAATCTACCATAGCTCAACAACATGTAGATAGGATGGAAGATTCTTTTTATTATATGGAAATAGAAGATGAGACCATAAATATGAGAATATTTTCTCAAAGTTTAGGAGGAGAAGTAAAGAAGTGGTTTAAAGGCTTAACTCCTAATAGCATCAATGACCTCCCCTCTTTACATCAAGCATTCATAAACAAAGGGGAAATTAAAAGAAACCCTCTCCAAATATTAAGAGAGTATAATAGTCTTAAAAGAAATCAGGGAGAGAGTGTTCATGATTACTCCACCAGGTTTCAAAGTATCTACAATGCTCTTCCACCTCACATGAAACCTCCCCAAGGCATGGCCTTAGTAAAATATCCTGAAGGTTTCGATGCTGATATGGCTTATCAACTAAGGGAGAGAGATTACTTTACTCTAGAAGACATGCAGAAGGGAGTTGTGAGTGTAGAGGCAAACTTAATTGAGAAAAGAGCTAGGTTAAGATCAGAGAAGAGGGTAACTTATAAAGATGATGCTGCACCCTCAACCTCATCCTCTGATACCAATATTGGCAACCTAGTGAAGGTAGTGGAGAGAATGCTTGAAAAGATAAACTTGAATGATAGAGTGCCACCAAGAGAACACCAAAAAAACCTCCAAAATAGAAGTAGAAATCAGAATTTCAGGAGAGAAAACAATCAATATAGGAAAAGAGATAATCACCAACAAATTAGGCCTCCCTTCCAACAAAACTACGTAGATCAAGAGGAAGAAAGGGAGATTGAAAAGTTGGGGGGAAACCACGTAAACTTGATTGGATCAGATAGTGGGGATGATGTTTTCCTCACTGAAGAAGAACTAGGTTTCTTCTCCTCAGAACCAAAGGAAGATACATATGAGGAGTCTAAAGACTATAGATTGGGGTTTGAGAACACAATCATGGAGGTACACAAACACTATGATCTAAGAAGCAAAGGGAACATAGATAATCCAAATGAAAAAAACACTAGCTCTGCTGTTAGGAAAAATACAGAAAATCAGCCTAAGAAATCAGCAGAGAAAGCCTACATTTTGGCTAAGAAGACAGATTTAAACAAAGAAAAAAGAAGCCAGCCAAATGTTGAATAGAGTTTCCCTAGTACCTCTGCTAGTGGCCCTATTAAAACAACTCAAATTGACAGTCCTAATAAGACTCAGCAAGTCAAAATTGTTGAAAGAAATTTTATTGAAAAAACAAATGTAAATATGACAAAATCAAGAGTTCATTTCAGCCTTGAGGGAGAGATTGCAAAGATTAAAATTAACATACCTCTACCTGAATTAGTGACCCAGGAAGTGTACAGAAACTAGGTCCTAAAAGCTATGAATATACATGTTGATATTGCTAATTTGAATTTGACAAATGACAAGCCAGAGCTGTTGTTTGGTCCTAGAATTGAAGGAAAATACCAAGAAGGGGCTGTGCCCCCCTTCTATGTCAGTCTAAACATACATGACAAAATCTTACACAATGCCATGCTAAATTCAGGAGCATCACACAACCTTATGCCCAAGGTAGTAATGGAAAGCCTAGGCTTAGAGATTACTAGACCATATAAAGACTTATATTCCTTTGATTCCAGAAGGGTCAAATGCTTGGGGTTAGTTAAATATTTGTGTGTTAACTTGTCTCAAATTCCTGCCAAGAATCTTGTAATGGATGTGGTAGTAGCTGAAATTCCCCCAAAATATGGCATGCTCTTGTCTAAATCATGGGGAGCTAAGATTTAGGGCACCCTTCAAATGGATATGTCTTATGCCACCATAACAGTGTTTGGTCAAACCATAAGATTATATAGGGAAACCCTCATGAAATACATGGTGAGCAGCAAGGACAAACCTCACAACACTCTTATTTATTCCACCCATTAAAATCTAGATTCCTTTCTTTTATACAATGAAGATGAAGTCACCCAAACAAAGAAGGAAAACGAGCAGGACATTAGTGCACCGGAGCATTCAGAATTGTTTTTCTCTCAACCTTTAGATATCTCAACTCTCAGCAGCCTTGAGCAACACAAAACAGATGAGAATGAAACAGAAACACTTTGGAGAATGAGCTTTGATGGCTCTTGCAGCAAAAATAATGCAGGGGATGGTGTATGGATACACCACATAAACAAAGGACATGCCTACAAATTAGATTTTTTATTCACTAAGAACATTGCAGAATATGAAGTCCTTCTCCTTGGCCTGCATATACTTAAATATTTAAAGGCCAAAAAGATATCAGTATAGGGAGATTCTGAGTTAATCATCAGACAAATGAAAGGGGAATATGCAACCAAAAACCCCAGACTCAGAGAATATAGAAACATTTTTTTAGATCTCCTGAAAAATGTCGAAAAATATGAACTCATGTTCATACCAAAAGCCCAAAATCACTTGGCAAACGAACTTGATTTTGCTGCTAGTAACTACCAGATACCAGAAATAAATGAGCAATTCATCATAAAGGTAAAAAACAGACCAACAGTGCATGATAACGAAGATCATTGGCAAGTTTTCAACAATGATAAACATATAGAGGATTTCCTGCAGTCAAAAAACGAGTTTGCCTCAGTATCGCCAAGCTTCAGCCATGAAAAAGAATGTTTAAATGGGGAACTAGTTCCTAAAACAGGGTCCTCCTCTCCTACTGATATAAATCAGTTTGATCATCTTTTCAAAGAAAAAAAAAATGATGATCCAAACCTAAAGGACCTCGAAGTTCTAGAATGTAAAGGTGATACCATACCTAAAGTCCTTGCCCCATTAGAACGACTCTTTGATTTCAACGATGTGGCTAAGGAACCGAAAGCAGAACCCATGGAAACTAATGTGGAAGAGCACAACATAGGCATCCCAACTGAGCCTAAAATGATTAATTTATCTAGCACCCTTCCTGCCCACATCAAACAGCAATACATAACACTCTTCAAAGAGTTTATAGATGTTTTTGCATGGGACTATAAAGATTTGAAATCATATGACACTAGCATCATTCAACACAAGATTCCTCTTAAGGAAAATAAGAAACCTTTCAGACAGAAATTAAGGAGGATAAACCCTGTTTTATTTCCTACAATAGAAAAAGAAATTAGGAAGATGTATGATGCAGGGATCATTGTTCCTCTCAGATACTTAGACTGGGTATCCAATCTAGTATCTGTCAGGAAAAAGATAGGGGAGATTAGGCTGTGTATTGACTTCAGGAACCTTAATAGAGCCTCCCTGAAAGATAACTACCCCTTGCTGAAGATGGACCACATTCTTCAAAAAGTAGTTGGGTAAAAAATAATATCATTATTGGATGGGTTCTCAGGTTACAATCAGGTTCTGGTTCTCCCAAGTGATCAACATAAGACAACCTTTACCACACCTTGGGGGACATTTATGTATGTCAAAATGCCATTAGGTTTGATGAATGTAGGGGCCACTTTCTAGAGGGCCATGGACATAGCCTTCTCAGAAGACATAGGCTATTTTATAATCATTTACCTTGATGACATTACCATTTTCTCAAAAACTGATGAAGAGCATTTGGAACATTTAAGGAAGGTTTTCGAGAAATGCAGAAGGTTTGGCTTGTCTTTAAATCCCAAAAATATACTCTTTGGCCTCCAGGAAGGAAAGCTTCTTGGTCATATAATCTCTGAAGAAGGGATCAAAATAGATCCTAAAAGAATTGATGGTATATTGAATATCAGCTACCCTAGAAACCTCAAAGAATTGCAATCTTTCATTGGAAAGATAAATTTTTTGAGGAGATTCATCCCCAACCTTGCTTAGCTATTAAGAAACATCACTAACATGCTCAAGAAAGAAGTAGGTGTTAAATGGACAATGCAAGCTAAACAATCATTTGAACTGGTAAAGCAAGCCCTCACTCAAGTGTCAGTCCTTATCAGTCCCGATTTCACCAAATATTTCTATATTTTTTCCTTTGCATTTGAACATACAATAGCTGCAGTATTGTTGCAAAAGAATAGCTTGGGGAAAGAACAACCTATATCATTCTTCAGTAAAGCCTTAAGAGATGCCCCACTCAAATATAATATCATGGAGAAGCATGCTTTGGCACTGGTAAAAGCATTAAAGGACTTTAGGGTGTACATTTTGCATTCACATATCATTGCCTTTGTGCCACACACCGTAGTCAAAGATATTCTAAGTCAGGACCCCGATGGTAAAAGGGGAAAGTGGATTTCCAATATCCTATAATATGACTTAGAAATCAGGCCTACTAAACTCATCAAAGGACAAGGATTAGCAAAACTCATGGCCGAGTCTAATTTCAAAGCTCTAGATATGAATATGGTTGATGCCTTGGAAAAAATAGAAGAGTTTCCAACACCGTTTACTGAAGAAACATTCATGAACTCTCCATGGTATGATGACATCATTTATGTGTTGCTTTATTTAAATTCTCCTCCTTTTTCAAAAACAAAATCCAGGCTTGTCAAACATAAGACTTTAAATTATTGTATAATAGATGGAGTTTTATATTGGAAAAATGTTGTTGGGATACTACTAAAATGTTTACTTGAGGTTGATGCAGGAAAAATCATGTGTGAAATGCATGAAGGAGAATGTGGAGGGAACTTAAATTGGAAGACCACAGCAAACAAGATCCTCAGATCTGGTTACTATTGGCCCACCCTTTTTCCAAACACCCACAAACTAGTAATGTCTTGCCACAAGTGCCAAATTTTTGTTGGTAGAAGAAAGCTCTTGCCCTTACCCTTGAAACCTATTAGTGTTGAAGCACCCTTTCAACAGTGGGGTTTGGACTTCATAGGGGAAATCCATCCACCCTCCTCAGCCCAACACAAATGGATCCTCATAGCCACTGATTATTTTACCAAATGAATAGAGGCCATACCCACTAGGAATTCTACTGACTCTGTCATTATTAAATTCCTTGAGACCAACATATTGTCCAGATTTGGCTGTCCTAGAAAAATAATCACTGACAATGATGATGCCTTTAAATCCAAGAGGATGGTTGATTTCTTCCATAAATATCAGATCACCTTGGGCCACTCCACTGCCTATTACCCCCAAGGAAATGGACTTGCTGAATCCTCCAACAAGAGCGTGATCAACATCATCAAAAAATTGTTGGAGCATAATCAGAAAGCATGGCATGGTAAGCTTGTTCATGCCCTGTGGGCTGACAGATTAAACACCAAAAAGTTAATTAATATGTCCCCCTATCAGCTGGTCTATGGCATGGATGCTATTTTCCCAACATCCTTAGGAGTTCCAGTCATGAAACTCCTTTAGGAAGCCCAAGCTGAAGAAAATGATATGCAAAGAAGGATCAATCAGACCATCCATTTGCCACAGACCAGAGAGGAAGTTTATCAGAGAACTCAAACAATCCAAGAAAACATCAAAATGTTATTTGACAAAAGGACTAAAGCAAATGACTTCCAAGTTGGAAATGTGGTTCTCAAATGGGATTCAAGGAGGGAAGAGAAAGGAAATCATGGTAAGTTTGAAAATCTGTGGAAAGGGCCCTACATTATTCATTCCATAAGAGGAAATAATGCATTTTTCCTGTAAGAATTGAAAGGTGAAGAAGTTTTGGGAGGTCCTATCAATGGCAGGATGCTTAAACATTATTTCTATCAAGAGTCTTAGTTTCAGAGTTGTTAATCCATTGTACATACCATTTGCATAAAGAAAAATGGAAGGAAAAATACAAAAACAATAGAAAAATAGAAAAGAGGGAAGAAATAAAACAAGGAAGGTATAGCCCCATACCAAAAAGAAAGGAAAATATGAAAGTGCGAAAGCTCAAATGCCACTACTTTAAGGAAAACTACTGTCCAATCATACAACCTAATCATGATTGGGTAGATTTCAATTTACTATTGATAGGATAGTGAAGAAGATTTGCCAAACTGTTTAATCTTGGCTTATCAGTAGAACAGATTAGGATAGAAGAAAGGAAAGAGAACTGTTTCTAACATGCTCAAAACTTGAACCAGCTAAGAAGGAGAAAACAGCTCTAACAAGATCAAAACCAGAGCTGAAATAAAGAAGAAAGGTGACTCTAAAAAACTCAAAGTTTGAGTCACAATAAGAAGGAGGAATGTTTTTGAATATTAGATCTTTAGCCTTCAAAATTTTGTTTTTGAATCTTTGCAAGTTTCAGTTCATGTGCAGATTTTCTTTATGCCATGGACCCACAACAAATCAGACAGTCTAATCTTGGTTTGGCTATGTTTTCAATTTCTGTTTTAGAATATAGAGAATGGAAATTTTTCAGACTGTTTAATCCTGACAGATATTAGATTAGGTAGAGAATTAAGAGTCCAATTGTTTAATCTGGACTCTTGGAAGAAATAAGGGTAGCATTAGATAGGTTTATTTTTCTGTTTTCAAAATAATATGTAAAGAGATGCCAGTCCAAGTGCACTCAAAGGAAGAAAATGTTAGGACAAGTAGCTTGGGGTAGGTAGAGATCTTTGTTTCAAAGAAGTTTCATGTTGTAGGTCACTAAAGGAATTTCCAAATTGCAAAAAGTACCAGCAAGAAAGCAAATAAAATTTTCCCAATGGATGAGGTACTAGACTGTTGAAAGCCAGAGATTACTGAGGTTTTGGACACCTAAAGAGCAAGCTGTCCTCCCCAAGTGGAGCCACTGTTAGCCACCTATAAATTCCGTTATACCAAATGGTGGCTAAATTTTTTTTCAAGCCTTCAAGAGATATATTTCTTTTGAAAATATATCATCCTTGAAGTCTTGTGTTTTTCCTGTCCTGGAGGTTCATTTTCACTATTGTTTCCATCTTAAACTCTGCTATCTACACAGAAAAACTGCTTCCAAGACCTAAATTTCCATCTATCCATCACCCCCATTTAGCCCCAAAGGCCTCAAAACCAATTCAAGCCTTGTTAAATCCCTTTATGAGTTTTACAACACCGTCTTTACCCCTATCAGAACCTCCAAATTCCTAAAAAAAAACCCTTTAAAATCCTTGAAAATCTTCATTTTCCATTTAGGCCTTAAACCCCTTTCGGCTTAGCCCTTAGCCCCTTTCTCCGCATATGAACCAGTGCCTAGGACCAGGTGCTAAGCCCCATCGCTCATCGCAATCGGAGTTTCTTTCCCTAGTCGTTCCTTTAATTTTCTAAACTTCCGATGTGATAAGCGCCTTTTCTTCCGCCTTCGGTTTTTTAAATTTCCACAGAACCATGTATTTGCCTTATGATTGGACCCCACCATCGCAATCGCAAAATGTTGATTCCCTTTTTTCTTTTCCCTTTCTCCTCCGATCCTCCAATCTAATCTCAACCATTGAATCCACAAGAATAGACGACCGAGATTCAATCACGCTCCGTTCATAATCCCTTCACCATCGCGCCTGCAGATTAATCCTGACCATTGATCTCTCTTCCGATCCAACGGCCAGCATCCCATCACATCGCACCATGAATTTTTTCCTTGGACACTCACTTCCACCGATGCGATGAGTCCATTTCAATCTCGACCGTCCATTCGAAAGATCTGACGATCGAGACTTAACCCAATAGGCCAACACCCTCCCGCTACGCGAAAAACATCACACGTCATCACATGGCCCACCAGCTCTTTCACTCGCACACATTGCCGCTATCGCATGCAACCCACACCGTCCAATCAACACTGCATGATCCGACGCCTGACACTCCATATCGCAAAATTTTTATGCCCGAGGATTAACATCAAAACTTTGCGCAATAGGTGGTTTTGAAGATCCATGTGTCATGAAATGTATGGAATCACATTCCATTCGCTCAAAACCGCCTGCCCCAATTTTGTTTTGTGAAAACCATTCCCCGTTTTCCGCCATACCTCTACCCTCCCCAACATCCCTCCTGATTAATCCTAGCCGTCGATCTCTGAGATTGCATGGTCCATGTTATATTGCCATCTCAATTCGTTTTCCTCACATCTCTCTCCAGAAATTCTCATCGAGAGATCTCCACTGTAGATCGTCCTGATCTAACGGTCCGCGTCCCTTATCACACCAAAACCTCCATTGGACCTGGTCAATTGCTTTGCCAGGGTTTTCCTCCATTTTTCTACTGCATTCACTACCTCCTCAATGCTCCTCCACCCCGCCTAAGCCTCTGTAAGAAGTTTTAAACCCCCGTGCAGGATTTCATAACGTGTTTATCGTGTGTATTGTAGGTTAGTGGCGAATAATTCATAAGGGTCCCCACAGTCACACAGTGGTGACACAAGTTTCAGGGTGACGACCCTGTGACTTGATCAATGCAGAAGGGAGACTAGCATGGACAATTTCTACATCTCGAATGGTGAGTCATAAACACTGTTTGAGCAATTAGACCCTCCAGCTCAGCAAAACCCGCCACCTATATACATAAACTCAGAAATGTTAAAGATCAAGTACCAAGTGGCAGAAACAAAGTTTGAAGATTAAATGAACAATCAAGGGCATAGCACGTTGAAGAAAAAATATACAGAAGACTAAAGGTACCTTTGGGAACAGTAGGTATGAACAGTTCGAGCAGATCAATAAAGAAGGAGCACAATCAGGCTTAAATAGTTTCAAGTACAGAGGGGCGGAGCAGTTATTGGAGCAGAACGTTGACTGACACATACAACCTACCTCCATGCACAAAAAACATCCCAGCAGTTACCACATCAAAGAAAAATACCACAAAATATCAGAGCAGTTATTTGGAAGTATGGGGGGCCTAAAAACCCATTCTTGCACTTAACTTACACTAGGAAAATGACAGTACTGCTGCAGGTAGTGTTTTCTCCTAAAGGACATCCTGTAGGGTGATCTCTGTCATATCAAAATGGCCTCAACAAGCTACGAAGTCACTGAGTCTGTCTGGGATTTAATGTAATGTTTATGACATTGGAATGGAGCATTTGAATACCCCTCTCCTATCTTTGATGATCATTTAAACCTTCTTTACCTACTTTTCCTCATTTTTCCTATAAAGACTCTTTGTTGTCTCATTGTAAAAGGTTGGCATTTGGTGATTTCAAAAGTAATACATAGATTGTTGCTTTGAAGAAGCATTGGTGTTCTGAAGGAGTGTGGAGGTCTCTGTTTTTCTGTTGATCAAGGAGGCTGGACCATTGGATTCCTGAGCCTGGTTTTGGTGAAGTAATATCTTATTGTTAATGTTGTTTTCCCGTATATCACTCTGTTCCATTTTGCTTTGAATTACAGTAGGATAAAAAGTTTAGGCAGAGAAATGTATCTCAGAAGCACGTCTGACCTATTTATCCTTCACTGTTTATATGTTTTCCGCTACTGAGCATGACATGGTAGTCTAATATCTCTCTTGAATATTCAGTTTTTTTTTTAAATTTCAGACATGGTAAATTTAGTTGTGTTAAAGACTGTTTAGGCGTTCCCTCTTTTGCCACTAAATTTTGTATCTGAAATCTCCCTTTAAGTATTAATGCTTGCAGTTTGACAGAGAGGCTTGTTCCAATCATACCCTCTGTTCATTATTGTAATTATTGTGTTAAAGGTCCCTATAATTGCAGTCCTAGATGTCTAAGGTGTTCCCTCTTCTTTGAATGCAATTGAATGTCTTTGTTGATTTAGCTTTCAACAGTGAACTTATAGGAGGAAATAGGGCGTTCCCTGAATCCTATAATTCATTAAGAGGATTTTAGCCTGCATTTCTCCTTTCTTTGAGTATTTATGTTGATTAAAGTCCAAAATAGTGAGCTTACTGGAGGAAATAGGGCATTCCCCGAATCCTTTAAGTCATTATAAGAGGGTTTAGTCTGCATTTCTCCTTTTCTTTGAGTGTTTATATTGATTAAGTCCAAAACAGTGAGCTTACTGGAGGAAATAGGGCGTTCCCCGAATCCTTTAAGTCATTGTAGAAGGATTTAATTTTCTTTTCGCTCTCAATCCTTAATGTTCATCTCATTTCACCTATATTATTCAACAGATCCTTGAACGAGTTAGATTTTCCCTCTGGTTTCCCTTCCTTCTCAATCAAAACTATTTGGACTTTCACATGACTCCATTGCTCAATGGCTTGTAGATTCCCATGCTCTAACTATACTGCATGAAACATATTTGACCAACCAAACAAAAAAAGCGACCCTGCACTTCATAAATAGCCTAAAATCAATTTCTAAACCATTCAAGACACATTCTTATAAACATATTAAGAGATCCCTCTCTGAGACTAGGAGGGCTAGATCCTAGAGCTCTAAAGCTTGGTTTGCATGTTGTCTTGTCACTTGGCATGCCAATCTGCCAAATCACATGAACCCCAACAAGTGGAAACATATGAGAAACTTAGAAAACATTAAAAAAAGAAAAATTCACCATCAACCAGGCCTATGGATCCTACAAACAGTCCTTCTCCATTAACAAGAAAATCAGATCATGCATAAGCTCCAAGACATCAATTTCTCATCAAAGGCTTCAAGGGAGTATGTATTGCTTCAGCATATGTCATCAACATCCAACCAAATACATAAGAACTTCATGCTATATTATGGAGGAAATGAGGAGGTGGAAACCCTAAGAGGCTTCCAGAAACCTGAATTTGGCCATAAATGTCATAAATGTGCTTAATGACCATGAAAGGGCCAAGACACATAAGAGATAAGATAATAAATGAAAAACATCAAAACATAACTCCAAAATCAAATCAGGAGTGTTTTGTCCAAAAAAAACATTAAAAAACCAATTTTTCATTAATCAGTGTCTTTTGTTGACTTTTTGGCCTATGTCAGTATGTTTGCGTAGTGCCACTTTTGTAGAAAATAGGCTGTTTTGCAACTAGATTTTGAACCGCTTCCCGATGTCGGATTTGGCTCCGTGATATCTCGTTGGAAATCTTGAAGAGTATAATTTCAAAAAATTCTTGTGGTTTCCTGATCTAGTCCATGTAACCCTGTCAAAAATGCAAAAATCTCCAGCCTGTAATTTGCGCAGAGCCAGGCCCAAAACAGGGGTAGAAAGGTGTTTTTGAAGTGTTTTTTGACCTTTTGAGGGGTCAAAACAGCTCCAAATCCTCTAAAAGTTTTTGATGGGTGATGTGCAGGTCATAAAAAATCCAAAAATGTCAATATTGGCTTCAGAGGATGCCCCAAAGTTTTGCGTAGCGCTAGTGGTGCAGCGCAAAGTAGACCAAAAATTCACAAAAAACAAAATCTTCTCCAAATTCCTTCAAAATTGGTGGAGACCCTCCTTAGATGTTTTTAGATAGTTTCTGAGAAGCCTCGGCCAAAATTCCAAGGCTATCATGCTCATTTTTTCTTTTTAGGTTTTTTACCTCAAGGAGGGCTTCTTTGAGTTTGGCACATGCAAGCCTGTTCTTCTTTGCGTAATGCTTGACCATCTTCTTTTGGAAAGCAAGGCCTCTCTTGATCTTCTTGAAGTACTTATGCTCACTTTTGTAATGCTGAATGATGTATTGTGCCATGCCAATCACCACTGTTGTGCTCACTTTCCTCTTCTTCACCATCATTTCCTCCTTTATGTTTGGTCTCAAAGGCTTTTGACCTTTATCACCACCACTGTTATTGTCATCTCTTGACATGTTGATAGGAGATGTTCGTTTTCAAATTACGGCTTGATGAAACAAGGTCGAGAGGATGATGGAGTCAAATTTGGAGAATGAGAGGTGTGGAGGCTAGGGCTTTTAGGGTTTAAGTGGCTTTGTAGCTTGAGGAGGTTTTATCATGAGAGTATGGTAACAACTTCAATTTCCTTACTCACCCCTACTATCAAATTTGGTACAAGAATTAATTTTAGGAGAGCAAGGTTCCTTTGTTAATTTGACCTATGGTTTCACCCTCCTGGGGTTTCTACCTTCAATAACCAAAGAACCAAGATGATTTTTGCAAATTTTCTTGAGGGATCAAGAAGAAAAACCACTTACCACTTTCTTCAACTTTCTTCAATCTTGGAAGCACCTCAAAGGATGAGTTTAGCCATCACAGAGTCTTTTTTGCAATTTTACATCTTCCTAAACTTTGCATAGTGCTGGGAAGTCTTTCCCAGGCATTTGCGCAGCGTCGAGCAATCCTGCCCATGGATTTTGTGCAGTGCCACTTTTTTGCGCAGTGCCAAAAAAATGGTCAACTTGAAGGTAGGTTTTGATGACCTTCCTGAAGTAGGATTTGGGCCCGTGATAGCTAGTTGGAAAGATTGACTTGTCTAATTTTCAAATATGCAAAATTTTTCCTGTTTGGAGTTGATTTTCCTAGTCAAAATTGGATTTTCCCAAAACTGGTCAAAAAACGTACTGAATGATGGTGCAGAAATGTAGAGTGCTGTTGAAGACCACTTTTGGATGCCTTCCTCAACTCAAAATTGAACTTATGATAGCTCATTGGAAATATTATCAAGTATAGGTATCTTTTGATTCATCAAGGAAGTCATCTGGACACTCCAGCTGTGATAAAACTTGATTTTCCCAAGGTCACTCCAGCAGTGCAGAAATTCTTCTGTGACACTTGTATTTTTTACATTGCTCCCAAACCATGATACCTGTGTAAAAAATAAAGGATTTTTTTCTTCCTGGACCTATGATGGAAAAAAAACTCTCTCCCTTTTTCCAAATTCATCTCTGTTCTGCCAAAAACACATTTTGGAGAAAACCTGGCCCTAAGTGTGACACATGGCTTGTCTCTTGGAATGAATTCTTGGAAAATGATGGAGGCATGATGTTTATGAGCTGGTATAGGCTTATTCTTGCTGAAATAATCTATCAAATGAATCCTTTCCTCTTGTGCCTCCTTTTCATATCAAACCCTAGCTTAGTTGGAAGAGGAAATTAGGGTTTGGTGTGAGGATTTAGGACTGCCTTGCAGAGGGAGGGGAATGAAGGGGTTAAGGGTTGTCTAAATTCTTGGGGAAATTTTGGGGGATAGGGATAGATGTTAGGGAGTAGGGGAAAGTTGAATTTCAAGAATTGAGTGAGGGGAAGGGGTCCAAAATGTCAAAACACAGGCCTAGTCTCAAAAAATGTCAAATTGTGGCAATAGACTAGGTTTTGTAGAAAAATGATGATTTTGAGGGATAAGAGTGATGGGGAGTGTTCGTGAAGGCATATTAAGGATCGGAGGAGGTGTAAGAGCATCAATATACAAGCCTTTTTGATGATTTAACCATGGAGGTCATGAAACCAAGAAAATTGCCTTTAAAAACCCTAGTTTTCTCTGAAAAATAGGCATGTTGCCTCTCCTTTGCTACGGATGTCTTTAGTGATGAGTTGGCCTCTTAACTTGCCTAGTTTTATGCTTATATCCACCTTGAAACCTTTTCATAAATCTCAAATGGGTAGTTTTCCTTTGGAAACTTTGTGTTTGGCCAAGGAGGCCTTCCTTGGAAGATTTTCTGATCTTCTTTGGACAATCACTTGCTGATCTTCCTCCTCTTTGATTTTACTTTCTTGGCACATAAAAAACAGTGACTTAGATCATTCAAATAATCCTACAACCTATGAAACCCTAAATTACCTAGTGGGAGGCTCTTTGGACTTGGCCTTTGTTTGAAAACTTGAGTTGGGATCCCTATATGAAAAATGGTGACCTTAGGTAGCAATGGAGGGGTTAGGCAACACAAGAATAGTGGGCTTGAGGCAAAAGGTGAAAAAACATGGTGAATATGAATATCATGAGCCCATAATGGGTTTTTGAGAGTAGTGAGTATACCTTGACACGATAGGATGATAAGACAGTGAAAACATTATCCTAAGGATAATGAAGGCAATGAGACTTCTAGAACTCACAATGTTCATGAACTTTGTTTCTAGAAATATTAAACCAATACTTATTCATCTTCAGATAGTGAAAATTATGGATGAGTAACAGTGGCTCCACTTGGGGAGGGCAGCTCCTTTTCAGGAGGTGTCCAGAACATTCATATCTCTGGCTTTTGAAGACCAGTGCCTTACTTGCACTTTGCAGATTCTCTTTCTTCACTTGATTATGTCCTTTTGAAGCTATGACCTCATAATCTGAAAATACATGTTTGCTTCAAACTCATCTCTACCTACCCAAACTACTTTGCCTAATAGTTTTTCTTCTTTAGGTGCATTTGGACTAGCAAACCTTAACATTTTTTCTTTTGAAAGCAAAAAAAGTTATCTACTTCTACCCTTATTGCTTCCAAGAGTTCAGATTAGGCTAATGAACTCTCTTATTCTCTACCTAGTCTAATCATTTGTCAATATTAAGCTGTTTGACAAATTTTATTCTCTATTCCACTGACATGAAATTCAAAACATGACCAAACCAAGATTAGGCAATCTGATTTTCCATGGGTTTGTGGCATAAGAACAAGCTGCACACAAATGTTATTTTTGTACAATGAAAGACTAGAAAACATGAGGGCTATGATTCAGAATTTGTTAGGCATCCCTATCTTTTCTCTTTGGTTTAGATTTGAGCATGGAAAACCAATATATTTTCTTCCTAATCTATTCCTAATAAAAAGTCAAGTTTAGATGCTTTGACAAGTTCTCTTTCACTAACCTGTCAGCAATAAATTGAAAACATTTTCAGCCATGATTAGGCTAGATGACTGAGCAAGACCTTTTGGAACAAGTAGTGACATTTAGGCTTGCACACTTTCAGTAGTACTCTTTTTTTTGGGGTATGGGGCTATACCTCTATTCAAATCTGCCCTCGTTTTCATATTTTTTTTTTTTTTTTTTATGTTTTCATTTTCAAAACAATCTATAACTAAAAAATGCTCAAAGGGTGAGCTTATTTGCATGCCTATCTATCCTAATATAATTTTTACATGATATACATTCAGCTGGTGAACTTTCTTTTCCAATGCAACCAATCAAGCAGATGATTGCATGAGGGATCTTGGTTCAACTCTTTGAGGGTGCTGACAAAATTAAAAGGCCACTCCCACCTTACTTGTGTTCGAACAGTAGTGCCTAAATTTTTTCTCACACTTTGCAACAGAATGTTCTTGGAAGAACACACTCCTCCTTTATATTTCTCAAGGAAAACAACAAATGGATCTTGGAATAATACTGATCTATAGGATTTAAGACATAAGCTTCATTCAAGACTACTCCTTCTTCCACTTGGCTATGCTTGAGACTCTTTTGGGAAAGAAACTCATCCTCTTCCTCATGATCATCTGAGCTAGTAGAATCATCATAGATTGCAATGTTGTCTTCAAGAAGTCCTGGTATGCTCTGATTTAGTGGATTGAATTCTATGTGAAGACCATCATGTTGATGAGTAGGAGCATTATTAGGTGATAAATCTTCTTGAGAAAGAGGTGCAACAACTCTTATGTGATTTTAAATTTCCAAGCCTTCATCTACAATTTGAATTTCAATGGGACTTGGTGGCTGCTGATCTGAAGATGAAGAAGATTCTGTGTCCCAAATGATTTCATCAACCATTTTAGGAAAAGGTTTTTCACTTACAACTTGCTCAAGAAGTTCTTTTTCTTCTCCAATTTCAACATCAAAATTGAAAGACTGTTGATTCCCAATCACATGAAAGTTATTGCTAATGGGCTGATATGAAGTGGAACAAAGGGTCAGAGATCCTTCACTTACTTCTAAACTTTCAAGGCTTCCCTCATCAGTGGCATAGATGGCATGAATTAGATTAATACTTTTTTGAAGTTGATGAAAATGATCTTCCTCCCACAAACCAATTACTGATTTCTCTGCAAAGTTAGTTTCTGTTTGGAGGATATCATCATCAGATTGATCAAACTTTGGAAACTCATCAAAATAAGTAGTGTCACCAATCAAACATATTGGATTATCAGTTTGTTCTTCTTTGAATTGATCTACAAGTTCACTTTCTGATTTATGGTAGATGGATTTAGTGGGAGAAAGAACATGAATGTTTTTTTTACATGAAGGCTTAGAGGGTGGTTGCATGTTTAATATCTGATTTATTTCCTTTTTAGTCAAAAGAGGAGGCATTTTTCTCTTTCTTTGGATAGAAGTACAACAGTTCTCTTTTTCTTGTGAAGGCTGATTTTGAGGATGAATGTTTTCTTGAGCCTCACCTAGAAGAGATGGTGAATCATCACTTGTGCCTTCAGAGAGATCTTGTGGGTTTTCTTCTATACCTTGATTGATTTCTTCCTCAACTAACTCATCTAGGTTGTCATGATAGTTATCTTGAGAATGAAATTCGTGAATGGATGTTAAGAGTTCTTCAGGATGCAAATTTTCCAAATCTTCATCATTATTTATAAGGTACTGTATGATATCCTCAGATTGATCACAACAATTTTCAACTAATGATAGAGATGGGCAATACCCTATATAGTGTTTATAGAATAACTTGTGGAAATCCTTCAAAGAAAAAAAGATGCCAGGTTCTATCCATTCATACCAATTTCTTGCCTTACCTTCTAATGTTTCCATAAACATTTTCATGAGGCAGTCCTTGTGCCATTCAACCTTTAACCTCCATACATGTATATGAAAATTGATGAGATGTAACAAGGGGTCATCAAAATTTTCATCTTGAAAGATAGGTAGGTTTTCTAACCAATTTATTTTAGGCATTTTGTGTGGGAATCCAGGGATATGATCCCTACTCATTGGGGCATATCTTCTTTGTATTCTTGGATCCATGTTTGTAAATAAGAAATGGTCACTAAATATTTTCAACCAGTCTATAGTTCTCTACCAGTGGAGTCTTTAGGTCTATTGAGAGTTTTGGAGTCGCTAGGTGGAGGGTTTCAACTTTGCTGTCCACCATCAGCATGATTGGGATTGCTTAATGAATTCCCAGGGGAGTCAATGAGAGCTAGTGGGGTCAACAGGGCTACTGAAGACCATTGGAGTCGCCAGGTGGATGATGTTTACTGTTTTAAGGATTTTCTTGTTGTCCTCCATCAAAAACTAAATAACAATCTAAGGATGTTTGTGAGTTTTCTAAGATCTAAGAAATACTTAGTTTTTCACTAACTCAGAAGGTCCCACTGTGATCGCCATTATGTTAGCTCACCATAATTTGCTAGATTGATTGAGATACAAATGGACAGGGTAACATCAAACCAAGCTTTGGAATCCAAGGACCTAGCCTTCCTGGATTCGAAGAGAGATCTCTCTAGTAGGTGCAAAGATATGAACTTGTTTGCTGATTAGGGTTGATTTTAGGATAGATGTTAAGTGCAAGGTATTTTGATTGTTTTTGGTTGGGGTGTGATGCTCAGATAGATTTAGATAGAAAACAAGGAATATTTTTAAGTCATTGGGAAATGGAGTCAAACAAGGTCATGATGAGTTCATAAATGGTTTCAATAGCATTTGCAGGGAAAATTTAATTTGGTTGGTGGATCTTTAAGGTTGTGAAGGATCATGAGATGGACATTAAACTTGAGAACAACAAGCTAATAAAGGGCATAAACAAAATCCTTTATATACTTGTAAATTGAGGGGTTTAGAATATTTATAAGCATAGAAAGAGAATCAAAGGCTTAAGAAAAACCTAATCCATTTGATTTCAGACTGAAAGAAAATAATCAACCAAGACAACATTCAGATAAAACATAGAAAGGAAAAAAACTTATTTAATCTTTCATGGATTTTATCATCAAGAGCAGAAAAACATTAAGGTGCACAAGTAACTATAACCATAGAAGGAGAGAACACCCTAACATCCATAGTTACAGCTATGAAAGTTCCTTGAAACAAATTTAGCTAAGTAAAGGCAAAGAGCATGGTTAAGACAGACTTCTTTGACAAACTATAGGCAAAGCTGCTTCAAAAGATGATTCCAAGAACAGATGTATTTCAGTGGTAACAATATGCAGGTCTAGCCATAAATCATAATTGATACTAACTGATCTCAATCATTCAAGAAATGGAAAAGCCAAAAAAATTCTTAGAGAGCAAGAGATGAATTCCCTAACATATCTCAGTAGAAGAAAACATTAAGGCAGTGAAGGAAACAAAAAGAACTAAGGTGCCATTAACAAACATATCTTAGTCTAAATTTTTTGTCCTACTACAACATAGATAGGTGGAAACATATGAGAAAATTAGAAAACATTAACAAGAGAAAACTTCACCATCAACCAGGCCTATGGATCCTGCAAACAATCCTTCTCCATCAACAAGCAAATCAGATCATGCATAAGCTCCAAGACAACAATTTCTCATCAAAGGCTTCAAGGGACTATGTATTGCTTCAGCATAAGTCATAAACATCCAACCAAATACATAAGAGCCTCATGCTCTATTTATGGAGCAAATGAGGACGTGGAAACCCTAATAGGCTTCTAGAAACCCTAATTTAGCCATAAATGTCATAAATGTGCTTAATGACCATGCAAGGCCCAAGACATATAAGAGATAAGATAATAAATGAAAAACATCAAAAAATAAATCCCAAATAAAATTAGGAGTGTTTGTCCAAAAAGACATTAAAAAACCAATTTGTCATTAATCAGTGTCTTTTGTTGATTTTTTGGCCTATGTCAGTCTGTTTGCGTAGCGCCACTTTTGTAGAAAATAGGTTGTTTTGCAGCTAGCTTTTGAACCACTTCCCAATGTTGGATTTGGCTCCGTGATAGCTTGTTAGAAAGCTTGAAGAGTATACTTTCCAAAATGGCTTGTGGTTTCCTAATCCAGTCCCTTTAAGCGTGTCAAAAATTCAAAAAGCTCCAACTTTTCATTTGCGCAGCGCTAGGCCCAAAACAGGGGCAGAAAGGTGTTTTTGAGGTGTTTTTTGATCTTTTGAGGTGTCAAAACAGCTCCAAATCCTCTGAAAATTTTTGTGGATGATGTGAAGGTCATAAAAAATCCAAAAATTTCAAGCTTGCCTTCAGAGGATGCCCCAAATTTCTGCGTAGCGCCAGTGGCGCTGTGCAAAGTAGACCAAAAATTCAAAAAAAACAAAATCTTCTCCAAATTCCTTCAAAATTGGTGGAGACCCTCCTTAGATGTTTTTAGATAGTTTCTGAGAAGCCTCATCCAAAATTCCAAGGCTTTCATGCTCATTTTTTATTTTTAGGTTTTTTACCTCAAGGAGGGATTCTTTGAGTTTGGCACATGCAAGCCTATTCTTCTTTGCGTAATGCTTGGTCATCTTCTTTTGGAAAGAAAGGCCTCCCTTGATCTTCTTGAAGTACTTATGCTCACTTTTGTAATGTTGAATGACGTATTGTGCCATGCCAATCTCCACTGCTGTGCTCACTTTCCTCTTCTTCACCATCATTTCCTCCTTTATGTTTGGTCTCAAAGGTTTTTGACCTTTATCACCACCACTGTTGTTGTCAGCTCTTGACATGTTGATAGGAGATGTTGGTTTTCAAATTATGGCTTGATGAAACAAGGTCAAGAGGATGATGGAGTCAAATTTGGAGAATGAGAGGTGTGGAGGCTAGGGCTTTTAGGGTTTAAGTGGCTTTGTAGCTTGAGGAGGTTTTATCATGAGAGTGTATGGTAACAGCTTCAATTTCCTTACTCACCCCTGCTATCAAATTTTGTACAAGAATGATTTTTAGGAGAGCAAGGTTCCTTTGTGACTTTGACCTATATTTTCACCCTCCTAGGGTTTCTACCTTCAATAACCAAAGAACCAAGATGATTTTTGCAAATTTTCTTGAGGTATCAAGAAGAAAAACCACTTACCACTTTCTTCAACTTTCTTCAATCTTGGAAGCACCTCAAAGGATGAATTTAGGCATCAGGGAGTATTTTTTGAAATTTGACACCTTCTTTAACTTTTCACAGTGCCAGGCAGTCTTGCCCAACCATTTGTGCAGTGCCGGGTAGGCCTGCCCATGGATTTTGCGCAGCGCCAAAAGAAGGGTCAACTTGCAGGCAGGTTTTGATGACCTTCCCGAAGTTGTATTTGGGCCTGTGATAGATCGTTGGAAAGCTTGAATTTTTAATTTCCAAATATACAAATTTTTTCCTGTTAGAGTTTATTTTCCTAGTCAAAAGTTGATTTTCCCAAGACATGTAAAAAAACGTACTGAATGATGGTGCAAAAATGCAGAGTGTTGTTGCATACCACTTTTGGATGCCTTCCTCAACTCCAAATTGAGCTCATGATAGCTCATTGGAAATATTATCAAGTATAGTTATATTTTGATTCATCAAGAAATTCGTTTGGACACTCCATCTGTGATAAAACTTGATTTTCCCAAGGTCACTCCAGCGGTGCAAAAATTCTCCCGTGACACTTGTATTTTGAAATTTCTCCAAAACCATGATACCTATCTAAAAAATGAAGGAGTTTTTCTTCCTGGACCTATGATGGACAAAAACCTCTCTCCCTTTTTCCAAATTCATCTCTGTTTGGCCAAAAACACATTTTGGTGAAAAACTGGCCCTAGGTGTGACACATGGCTTGTCTCTTGGAATGAATTCTTGCAAAATGATGGAGGCATGATGTTTATGAGTTGGTATAGGCTTATTATTTCTAAAATAATCTATCAAATGAATCCTTTTCTGTTGTGCCTCCTTTTAATATCAAACCCTAGCTTAGTTGGAAGAGGAAATTAGGGTTTGGTGTGAGGATTTAGGACTGCTTTGCAGAGGTAGGGGAATGAAGGGGTTAAGGGTTGTATAAATTCTTGGGGAAATTTTGGGGGATAGGGATAGATGTTAGGGAGTAGGGGAAAGTGTAATTTCAGTAATTGAGTGAGGGGAAGGGGTCCAAAATGTCAAAACACAGGCCTAGTCTCAAAAAGTGTCAAATTGTGGCAATAGACTAGTTTTGTAGAAAAATGATGATTTTGAGGGATAAGAGTGATGGGGAGTGTTTGTGAACGCATATTAAGGATAGGATGAGGTGTGAGAGCATCAAGATACAAGCCTTGTTGATTATTTAACCATGTAGGTCATGAAACTAAGAAAATTTCCTTTAAAAACCCTTGTTTTCTCTGAAAAATAAGCATGTTGCCTCTCCTTTGCTACGGATGTCTTTAGTGATGAGTTGGCCTCTTACCTTGCCTAGTTTTATGATGATAGCCACCTTGACACCTCTGCATAAATCTCAAATGGGTATTTTTCCTTTGTAGACTTTGTGTTTGGCCAAGGAGGCCTTCCTTGGAAGATTTTCTGATCTTCTTTGGACAATCACTTGCTGATATTCCTCCTCTTTGATTTTAATTTCTTGGCACATAAAAAACAGTGAATTAGATCATTCAAAAAACCATACAACCTATGAAATCCTAAATGACCTAGTGGGAGGCTCTTTGGACTTGGCCTTTGTTTGAAAACTTGAGTTGGGATCCCTATGTGAAAAATGGTGACCTTAGGTAGCAGTGGAGGGGTTGGGCAACACAAGAACAGTGGGCTTGATGCCAAAGGTGACCAAACATGGTGAAGATGAATAGCATGAGAGTAGTGAGCAGACCTTGACACGATAGGATGATAAGACAGTGAAAAACTTATCCTAAGGATAATGAAGGCTGTGAGATTTCTAGAACTCACAATGTTCATGAACTTTGTTTCTAGAAATGTAGAACTGATACTTAGTCATCTTCAGATAGTGAAAATTATGGATGACTAACAGGTGACATGGAAAATAGGTGGGCCTGCCTGTAGCCCATAGATCAGTGCTTTTTGTTATAAGGAGCGGGGAGGTAGATGCTTAAAAATTGCGAAGTGCGATATGCGACGAGCGGAGGTGATGTGGCAAGGAGGTGGGCCCATTCAATATGGAAAACCACAAATATTAAGGTTTTTTTATGAGACATGAGAGTTAAAGGATAAAAATAGCGATGCGTGATTGTGACTAAAAGGTGAGGATAGAGGTAATGCGAGAAAGTGACAAGGGTGAGGTTATATCGCGTCAGGACTTTGGAACAGTGAAAGTTAATGAAGAGTGACAGGGTTATGTTTTTGTGATGCGATAAAGGTAAGTGGGTCCATAATATGATAAGTGTGGTGATGATACGTGATATATTTAAAAGGATTTCCATGGGGGTGGAGCTATGAATAAAGAAATGTATGGTAAGTTTAAATGGGAAATATGATATGGCTGTTAGTTGGTGGGTGGAGCTGCTTTTTTAACTATAAAAAATTGAATTTTAATAGTTAAAAAAAAAGGGTTTTGAAACAAATGAAGCGTGGGACTTTATAGTTTGAAAAGATGAAGGGTAAAAGAGGGTAAATGAACTAAATGAGGGCAAGAATGAAGCTTGTTTGCTGTTACACTTTATCAGCAACACTTTCCTCTTCCAACTGAACTCAAAAGGCTGATTGATTCCTTTGGAGTCCTTGACAGTCAGGAATTTATTTTTATTTTTATTTTTATTTTCTGGAAATAAATGATAGCCTTGGAATATTATTTTCAAAATATCTAACAAATAATCAGTCACCTTGAGAATTTTTAAATTACAAGGGTCTAACAAGGAGGATCAATGACATCTATGGGCAATGTTGATTCCCATAGTGCCACCTGAGAATGCCCCTATTATGGTGAGGAGCCATCCAATGTAATTCTTCCTTTTTGGAAAATGTGAGTTGAAGTAAAAAAAAATGGAGCCTCAAAAAAACGAGAGAGCTACTGGTGCAAGGGACCATGTTCTCATATCTGATAGGTTTAACATAGGCATGATGACGAGGGGTGATTGAAAACTGATGATGGGAATTCAGTGGCCCAAGGTCGGAGCATAAAAAAGCATCTTGGCGGCAATCATAACCATTTCTAATGAGGGAATCCCTTTAGTCGGTAGGACGTCCAGGGTGGGTATATGTGGTTTATGAATGTCGTGGTGGATGTTCGTGAAGGGTGTGATGCTCTGACTAAGGGTGACTAGGGATTGCTGCCATGGGAGAAAAATGGATAGGTGAGTGGGGGACTATTCGTCATTTGCGGCTTTGTACAGTTACCAAAAGAATGAAACAATGGGATTGGATTATACAAAATACAGAGATGGGTGTCCCAAAATGTGAATATGTTCACTCATTGATGATGCGAGGAGGGTGTTTTTTCTGACGGTGGGGGCCCCATTGGTTGGTCTCTTGTTGGGCTATGAGCTATGTTGATGGAGGGATGGTAGGCCAAATGTGAGAGGTAGTGGTGCGATTTCGATCTTCTTGCAGAAATGGTAGTCTGGGAAAGGGTTTTTATTTCGATATGGTAAAAATTGACTTGATGCATGGTGGATGAATGGGGATGAAGTGATTCCCGGACAGAAGTGGTATGGCCATGGCGTCATGATTTTTTGATGTGCAGCCTACTTTGAGTGACGAATTCCATGGAGGGGATGCTCTACCGACCAACAAGGATTTTTATCATGTGCGAGGTGGGGAGATGATAAACATGGTCAGGCGTTTGGAACCTATGGCTAATTTCTTGTGGAGAAATGATGTCAGGATATGCAGAGTTTTTCTGGGACTCTATCATGTTGAGGGTAGAATGATACCTACTCTAGAACCTTCCTTACATGGGATGATTGATGGTTTGTACAATACCTGCAACAAAATACCCCAAGTGAAAGCATATTTTCATTTGAATATTATTGAAAGCATGTGTTGAATGAACATAAGATAAGAGAGGGCATATTTGTCAGCGCTGAAAAAATATTTTTTAGAGGGTGTGAATGTGTGGAGCCTCCTTTGGGCGTTATGAGGTGTTGATCACTGTGTTACTTTCAGTTCTACAATTGGGTCCTCTAAGATCTTTTTATGGTCCTCCAAACAATCTAAAAAGGGTGACATATAGGCCAATATGGCTCATTTCAGCTCATTTGCGACATTTGAGTGTTTGAGAGTTGTGAGAGGTCAGAGATTGTTGCAGATCTTTTCTTATCGTTGTGATCAGCCTCTGCACTCAGGATTCGCGTTACTAGAGCCAGGTAGGCCCCATAACATCCTGCATTTAATTTTTTTAGCATGACTGGGTTACGGTCCATACAAATTGGGTTTGTATGGAACCCAGAAAATTTTTTGCCTTGACCGCGTGGGCGATTAAGGCACATGCACAAAATTTGCGCATGCAACTGAGGTTTTGCAAGTAAATTTTGTGCCTGTAAAGGCTTTATGCGCACGGCCTTTGTGCTTGTATGGGAAACATGCGCGCTAAAAGGCCAAAAGCTGTTTTTGAAATTTTTTTGGGAAAATTTTCAATTTTTTGGTGTTTTTGATGTCACTGATGTGTGTCTGTTTTGTGACAGGATGCTGTGGAGGAAGAGGGACTGACCCAACCTTTGGGTAGCTATGGCACAAAATTCCAATTCTCGCCAATAGTTGGCGAGATGGGATCTTCTCAATTTTCTTGAGAATGACCTCCTGTGATCACATGATCGACTATTGTGTTACTGGTCTGATGCTAGAACAGGCGACGTAGAGTTATGGTGCTAAGGGGGCGCGACTTGACTATCCGTCTGGAGATGGATATATACTTTGTGACAGGGCTACTTCCTTAGGCTAAGGCGCTTCCATACCTGCTTCCTCTAGGGAGGGTTGACCTCTAGATATTTGTTGAGATTCAATGTGGTTGGGTGCCTCTCATGGAGGGATGCATCTTGATTGAGTCAGTGACAGATCTGGAGGGGCTATGTGCTTTGGCCATGGATTTTTGGCTTATGGGGTCATCATCGCCGCATAGGGAATCAGGGCCGCAGTTAGGTGTCCTGTGCCAAATGAGGGTTGGGAATTTTTTTTACTTTGCTCGTCACTGCTATGACGGGATGGTGGCTCAGTTGTCAAAGGTCCGTGATGGATCTAAGTTATTTTATTACGCCAAAATCCTCTGCAACATCATGTATGAGAGGGTGGTGTTGATTCGACTTGTGGTGGTTGTTCCTACGGGGGGTCCTCGAGACCCTCGGGTGAGGAGTTGGGCTCCTATTATGCCCGTGGTGGGGGAGGTCAGCTAGGGCATTCTTGGAATGCAACTATTGAGGCTTGGTTCGAGGCCAACCCTTAGATGTTCCTCCCCTACCCATACACTGGGATGGAATTCTGAGGAGACTTGGACATGGGTCTTCCTGCTGGATATGCATGGGGGCCATCAAGTATTATATTTGGGTTTTATTCTACATTTTTTGAGTATTTATGTTTTATATGTGTATTATGCTGACCTTGAAAAAGTTTTGTTACTCTTGCAGATGTTGGTGAGGTTGGGTGTCCTATTGCTTGGTTGGTAAGAAATCATCCACCCCGCAGAGTTCGAGGAGCTCTGATCCTGGCTGAGGGGCATGGAGGATGTCCGTAGTAGCCCCAGGGTGGAGCTCCTAGTGGCGAGCCTGGTCCGTCTGGAGAGGGTATAATTTCGGCTGCTACAGAGTGTGCTACGACGATTGTTCGCCCCAAGGCGGCGGGGGCTCTTATGGTGGCGATGACGAAGCAGATGGCTACTCTAGAGGTCTGGGCTGAATATTTGGAGGATGCATGGGGTCATGTGGACCGCCTTACCTAGGGTATGCCTACCCATGGGTTTTTTGATGAACTTGATGACGTATGGTTAGAGACACTTATGGCCCGAGAGAGGGGCTATTAGCCGACCTTGCGTCGCGTGGTAGCCTCGGTTTTGACAGCTACCCCATTGCTGGTACCAGGAGCAGCTGTGGGCCTAGGTGCCCAACTTGAAGGGGCACAACCCTAGAGGCTTCTTGTACATAAGGAAATCACCCATTATGAGGATGTTGCCCTTATTTTTGTTGACTTGCACATACGTTTTTTGGCTGACTTATGGGTCAGATACATGACTCATCATTTGTAATCAGACATACATTTTTTGATATATATATATATATATATATATGAGAGATATTTTTTGCGACTGCATATGGTGTGTCCATTGTTGATATGTGTTTATGGATAATGTGTTCTGCTGATGGATATCTATGTTTTTTATGTTTTATGTTTTTTACCTATGATGGTTTATATGATATGCATTCTAGTTTAGGATATGGTTAGCTATGCAATCTGCTGTCTGGTTTTGATTTCTTGGCACATGTGTGAATGTAATTTGATCAAATTGACGACTTAATCATTTTTCACGCAAATATTTTCTAAACAGATATGAATCCCGTACCTCAAATTCTTGGTTTAACTGTGAAACCACTAACTGGTTATCTTGGTAGATATGCAAGTGGCGAATTCTTTGATTGAGGGTGTCGCACATGAGCCCAATGATGATGTCATATTCTTCCTGATTGTTTGTCGCTAAATCGATGCAGAATCCATTGGTGTAGAATGGTGATCGACCAGGGTGGTAGATGACCCAGGCGGCTGCTGCTACTTTGAGACCATCGTGATGCTCCATCAGTGAGTCCAAAATAATGGTTGGTTTGAAGATCCGTTTGTGACACCAAAGAATTTTTTGTGACAATTCTTTGATCAAGAATAAAGTTTTGGTGCATGTGTGTTAACTCTAAGGCTGAGCCCTCTTGGCCCTTATGGGTACAACTTCTTGAGGTAAAGACCATTGACGAGGTTGCTCAGGCATGTTCTGTTAAGCTCTGTTAAGATGTATGCCCCCTTTAGGAGACAATTTTTTATGATGTAGGGTCCTTTCCACAAGGTTTCGAACTTTCCTAGCCATAGGGATTCTTTTGTGACATCTTAGAGGAGGACTAACTCTCCCTCGGTAAATGAACGAGGGTTGATGTTATGATCAAACGATGCTTTCACCCGCTTTTTATTTGCCTCGTTGTGATGGAGCGACTTTCGTTGACTTTTGTCGATGAAATCTAGTTTTGCTAAGTTTTGCTCTAGAGGTTGGGTGTCATCAAGGAGTTCGATGGTGGCATGTAAATTCAGGATCTCGGGTTCTATGGGAATGAAGGTTTCAACCATGTACACCAAGTGGAAGGGTGTGAACCCTGTTGATGTTTTCACTACCATACGGTATGCCCAGAGGGCAGAGAAAAGCATGGTGCCAACCTATTTTGTGGTAAATTATTCACCATACACTCTAACATTGTTTTGAGTACTTTGTTCACAGCCTCTACCTGTCTATTGTATTGGGGGTAGTATGGTGATGCGAATTCATGGGTGAATTCGAGATGGTGAGATAGCTCTTGGAACACTTTGTTTTCGAAGTGTTTTCCATGGTTAGAGACTAATTCCTTGGGTACGTCGAACTAGGCAATGACATGGTTAAACAGAAATCATGCAGCGGTTTTTGCGGTGTTGTAGTATGTAGGCATAACTTCTACCTACTTGGTGAAATAATCGACAGCTACAATAATGTATTTGTGATTTCCCGATGATGCTGGGTTGCAAGTCATGAAGTCGATCCCCCATTTACAGAAGGGGCTAGCAACTATGACGGGGTGCAGGGGAGCAGGAGGGGCTCTTTCCTTGTGAGCGAAGCGTTGGCATCGCTCACACCTTTTGACTGCTGAAATGCAATCGTGAAATAAAGTGGGCCAAAAATATCCTTCCCATAGGATGTTTTGGGCAGTGGCCATTCCAGAGAGGTGGCCACCGCAAGCTCTGTTGTGGCAGTCATTGAGGGCTTTCTCTTCTTGGTCATGGGTGAGGCATCGATGTAAGATGGTGTCAATTCCCCACCAGATTAAGGCATCTCCCATAAGGAGGTATCGGGGGGCCTGGTGGTGAATGTGCCAACGATTGTCATGAGTGAGATAGGGCCTGAACTTTTGGGTTCATAAAAAGAGGAGAATATATTCGTACCAAGGGTCGTCGATTGCTATGAGGAAGAGATGTTCATCTGGTAGTGAATCATTGACTGGTGATCCTTTGGTATGAATTGGGAGCTCCGTAATGAACTCTGCTAAGATTAATGCCTTCTTTATCTTGGAGGAGTGAAACTGTAAGTCATATTCTTATAGAATGACTACCCAGCGAGCGTACTTGTGGTTCATTAAACGATGCGTGAGAAGATGTTTGATGGGTTAATATTTTCCACGACTGTTGTGGTATTTAAGATGATGTAGTGGCTAAGTTTTTGTACTGCATGAATTAGTGCTAGGGTAGGCTTCTCTTCAGGCTCATATCTTAATGTAGGGCCTGATAAGGTTTTGCTAACGAAATAGATTACGTGCTCCTTCCCATCTGGGCCATCCTGGATCAATACTACGGAAAAAGTGGTCTCGAATGCTGATAGGTACAGGATGTAGTCTTTGTTTTAGTATGGGGGACTGATCAGTGATGTTGAAGATAGTTTGTATTTTAGCATGTTGAATGATTGTTGGGCTTGGTCATCCCATTTGAACGAGATGTCTTGATGAAGCAGATGCAGGAATACTTGAGTGCAAGTGGTGTAATCTGGGATGAAACGTCTCAGAAAGTTGGTCTTTCCCTGCAATCTTTGTAGTTGCCTGAGGCTTCAAGGTGGAGGTACCACTTTGATAGATTGGACCTTGAGGTGGTCCACTCTAATTCCTTGTTGGGGCACGGTAAAACCTAAAACTCTTCCTGCTATGATGCAGAAGACACACTTGAGGGGGTTTAAGCATAGGCTGTATTGTCAGCATCGTTGGAATACCAGTCGCATATGCTTGAATTGGTCTGATCTCTTCTTGGATCAAATGGTGAGGTTTTCCAAGTAGGCAAGGATAAGATGTGATAAGTCATGAAAGATATAATTCATGGCCCTCTGGAAGGTGGATCCAACGTTCTTTAGGCCAAATGGCATTACCCAGTATGTGAATGTGCCCAAGGGGGTAGTGAACGTGGTCTTGTACCGGTCGGTGTGATGGATTTGAATTTTATTATACCTAGAGAAGCCATCCATGAAGGAGAGGGCCTCATGATCTGCACAAGAATCTATGACTTGGTCGATGAATGAGGTAGGGTAATTTTCCTTAGGACATGCTTTGTTAAAATTGCGAAAATTGGTGCAAACACGTATGGTGGCCTATTTTTTCATGACGGGAATAGGGTTGGAAACCCAAGACGTGTAAGAAAATTTGGGGTAGATAAACCCAACTTTAAGAATCTTGTCGGTTTCTCGTTTGATTTCTTCTACCTTGGATGGGTGAATTTGACATTGTTTCTAGCGTATTGGTGGTACGTCAGGCCAGGTGTCAATATGGTGCTCTACTATAGTGGGACTAAGCCCAGCAATTTCCGAGTAGTCCCACGCGAAGATATCTCAATACTCTTGCAGAAAGTGGGTGTAAGAGGTTATCTCTTCTGGTGAACATGCTGCCCCCAGTGAGATTTCTTCGAATTTTTCAGGATTGCGAGAGATATTCACCTTGATGGTAGGCAAAATATTTGATATGTTCCCTTCTTCGAATGCATCGAGCACCGTAATGGGGTTCTTGAACCAATTGAATTTCCCTTATGGAAGGAAATATTTTGATTCAATGGCATAAATATCTTGGTTTCCTATCTTTTCAGGGTTGAACGTTTTTTCAGGGAGAAAAAACGAGCAGTGATGCATTGCATCCAACGGATAATATGGCTACGTCATGGCCTCAAGTATATCCTCATCTGAGTGGAACAAGGATCATAAGGGGGATTGAGTCCGCGTAAGGTTGTGAGGAAGAGTTTTAGTCCTAATGGAGTTGGTTGATAGACATGAAAAGGATTCCATCGTTGATGTGGTGGAATCAGACGTGGTCAACAGGGTGCATATGGATTGGGTTTTCACCGTCGTTGGTACAACTAATCGACACCTATGAATGATGAGCAGACAACCTGAGTCATGGTTCCGATAAATGATGATATGAATCGTATATGGTGTATCGTGTCATCGACGTTTTGTGGGGGAGTAATTTCTATCACGGGAGATTGTATAACAGCAAGGCGAGATTCCTCATTAGGTTGTGCACTTTCCAGGAGTTAGAAGTTGTGCCTAATGTAGAGGTGCCTGAATGTTTCCATCAATGGGCATGCCTCTAGTTCATGGTTATGGCTGGTCCAAATGGTGCAGGGTACCACTATGCCAATCGAGTAGATTGTGTGGGAACCAACACTACTTTTTTTCCTCCTTGAAGTGGATGCTCGGAAGGGATCAAGGGTAGGGGAGAGGGTTCTTTGCTGCCATTTATGGGTTTTTGGCTTAGGTATGTCTAAATATTTTGGGGAGTGTATACTTAATGCTGCTCTCTCCGCTCGAAGCTTGGGGAGGTGTTCACATTTCATAGTTTGGTGAAAATGTGAGAAAATCCGACAATAACAGTGTGTGATTTTCTTCAGGTTAGAGAGGTGCCTCTAAGGGAGGAAGGAGACCATGCGAAAGCTGTTCGTGAGGTGCTTCAGTTCTTTGCACTAATTGAACTGGTGGCTGATTCTGTCACATAGTCTGCATGCCGCCCTAGACTGGACGTGGGTCGTGCTAGGTCGATGAGCCTTTCTAACCTGCCTCACATGTCGGTGTGGAAATGGGGTAGGCTGCCTATGGGAAATTTGTCTTCCATTATTTTTTCTAAGCTTTGGATTGATGATATCCAAACGGTGTGTCTCTAATGTATGGATGACATCGATTAGTGGGCGCACCCGAGCGATATAAGTGCAGTGCTGATCGTGATGGTTTCCCTGACATACTAGATAAGAACGTCATTCTTGGGTGTTCCTGTCCTGCTCGTTTGGTGACGTGATCGGGTACCAGTGGCGTAGCACTGTTAGGTCTGGGAATGTGGCGACCACATGATTGTGTGTGTTACACAATGAAAATATTGGTCTTCTTCATGAGGGCGATTGGGGGTGACTAAGGTTTCCTTGACTGACCGCTTTTCAACTGACAAGAAGAGGATGGATCTACTAGTCACATCATCTTGTGTCGTCAAGCTATCCATGGATTCAGTATCAGAGCCATCTTCTAGGGAGAGGCATACTATGGCCGTGCGTAAACTAGTTAGTGCTAAGAAAAACCGAGGGATGTAATGACATTGTACTAAAGTATGGTTGCCAGAACATATCGGACATGAAAATTGGGTTGCTCGCAAACCAACATAATAAACTCGTTCAACTGGATACCAACTTTGGATGAGTTATAGGGTTGTGCATTCGTCGATGAAATGGTCATGTTAATTACAAAGTGCACAACATATGATAGGAGGAGGGAAGATGAATGGGAGTCTTTCTGGTGATTGTCGTGCCTCTTGCAGGTATAAAATGATGTGAGGGTCTTATCCTATTGACTGGATGGAGGGATCCTCTTGATAGGATTTCTCAATGGCATGTAAGGCATCCCTATATCACAGAATTTCTGGGCAATGATGGGTGTAATTCCCATAATGGCCACAGATAGCACATGCGTGGTTGGTACGCAATGCTTTGCCTTGATTTTTGGTGGTTGGTTCCTTTTTACGGGAACTTGTTGCTGCGATATTTACCACATAGCTAAGGAGCGGTTTTAGCTCGTCCAGATCTGGGTAGATGTGGGTAGTGTGGCCTACTATGTCACATATGGTGCAAGGGTGTAATTCCCATTGCATAGTGGGATTTTATGCCTTATTCCCCTTTTTACTGTTTTTCTTGGTCGTAACAATCGGTTTTGCGATGGAAATTTCCTTAGATGGGATGGTTTCGAAAATATCCTTAACATATGGGGCCTCCTCAGGACTGAGGGGGATTAACCTATAGAGGTGACATTTGTGACTCCCATCGTGGTAGGTGGGACTAGGTACCAAACTAGATTTTCAAATGATAAGTTTGGCAACACCACTGTGGCCAAGACTTGTTGTGACACAAAACCAGATGTGGGGTAGAGAAAATGAGTTTGGGAGGCAGCGTAGGCTAGAGAGGCTATCATGACCAAGGTATCAGCATCGTTACTGCTCGTATTTGTCTCCTAGCTGGCTTCGTTGCTTGATCTAGATATCATGCATACTAGAGCCTCTGCGATATCAGATGATGATTCTGGTATAACAGTGGGATCTCCTAGAAATGACCCAAGGATAGATGATGGTTTGAACTATCCAGGGCCATATTCTTGGTACTGTGTAAGCATCTCGGCCAATGTGTCTACATAGGGTAGCACGACATTGACATTTTTTAGGGATCTCTTGTCATGGTATGTCAATCGGTCGATAGTAATGATGTGATCCTCATGGGGGAACATTATTGTTCGGAAGGCAGAGGAGGCTATGGCCAAGCAGGAGTATATTGTAATCCAGTTGAGCATCCAATGCTTCATTTTCTATAAGCACCGTCTTTTCAGCCAAGCAAATTGGGACATTTTGGTAGAGATCGACGAGAGCAAATGGGCACCTGTCGTATTCTCTGAGTGTGATGTTTGATGGCTTTAGTTCGAGAGACCCTAACTTCTGCCAGACGTTCTTTGACATGATGCATGTGGATGCACCTCGTCAATGATACAATGGTGAATAGTGATGTTCTGGAGTGATACCAGTATCTGGAAGGCAACCAACAAAGGAAGCATAGGGGTGGCTTTATCTAAATTGAAAGCCATTAGGTGTGAATCGGCAGGGTCGATGGCACCTAACATGGAAAGTAGGGCTTTCCATTGCTTTGGGCATGATTTTAATACCTCCAAAGCTGACATGGTGGCAGGAGATTGGGCTAAATCATCCACAATGCTATAGTTATGGGCTAATTTGGAATGGTTTCATGCCTGCCTAGTTGGTCCCTTACCCATATTTGGAAATGGTTTAATAGGTATCTTCGATATAGTCAACAGTGATGTTGGTGTACTCATGCTAGCCCCTGACGAATTGGTGTCTGGTGGGGTTTTGTAATTTTTGTTCTGTGTCTAAAAAAATATTTCTTCGCTAGTCATGTATATTTCGTGGCTATTTTTTCTGGAATCGTCTGGATTTGTTTGCTGTTGTTGGGTGCTAACTGTCCCTCGGTGGGGGAAGGGCTCTTGCATGACAGTTGTCTATTGTGAGGATTCCCCTTGTCCTTGGTTACCCGAAGGTTCTTCAGCTTAGGGAGATCGAGATAGTGGTGAGTGTAATGGTCATATTCACCACAGATTGTGCAAGAGTGGTTGGTCCGAAGATTCGCCCTCTTGTTCTGCCCTTGGGATTTATCTGGCTCCTAGTTTGACTTCAGTTGGAGTTGCCTCCAGCCTAAGATTGTGGAGGGCATTGTTGATTGTTTCTCCCTATCCAAGATTTCCCTTTTTTTTTTTTTTCCTTGCAACATTGGGAGGATAGCTTGGATTCTCTTGATATTGGCACGATTATGCTTGGGAAGGTTGCACAAATTTCACCTGTGCATTATTCTGCATGGGCGGGTTTTGTGCTGGGGATTGGGAATATTGGGGTCCCTGTCCCTGGTTTGTGAATGGCTGCTGGGGGGGAGCTCTTCCATCAGCATTTCTAACTGCGTATTGGGTCCCCTAAGCTAGAGGGTATGGTCCTCCTTACGGATTATGGTATGACTATGCCCTATTGGTCATGTTATACAAAAGTGCATGATGAATTTAGTAGCCGGGTTGCGAGATGTTATGGTTAGGATCATAAGTGTAACTAGGGTACGGACTACTGTTGCCTAGGTTATTTTGTGTTAGTGACCCAATCAATCCGTCTGTAGTGTTCGACGCACCTGGATATTCTTTATAATTTTGCAGGCGCAGGGCATTAGACAAGATGCCATAAATGTATCATGACTGCGTGTAAATCAGCTTGAGCTGCTAGGCTGCGTGTAAATGTGTCAGTAATTCCATCTCAGAATCATGGTGGATGGGTAACTGAAAATACGTGAGGAACGCAGTAACGAGGGCACTAAAGGTTCCATGTGTAGCAGAAGGTTGCTCCACATACCATTTCGCAGCTAGTCTAGTTAGGGTGCACTGAAATAGTCTCAACCGAATAGTATCATCAATGATGTTGTTTGACGAACACCACAAGTGGAAAGTCATTATATGATTTATGGGGTCTTCCGCTTGCTTCCCTTCGAATTTTGGAATGTCTGAAGGGATATTTGTGGGCATGGGGGGCCATTTTTGGTTGTGTGCAATAGGGTCATTCCTTAACTTGGTTAGATCAGGTAAGTTCAATGATGCTAATAATGGTAATTGTGGGTTGAGGGCCATTGCAGAATCTAAAGACATAGTGTTCTGGTTAGATATGGGGTTTGTCTGTGACGTACCTAGCTATGTGTTCACTTGGCTCCCTGAATGGGTAGCGCTCCTCCTCCCCCTAAGGGTTGTGGGAGGAGTGGTCTGTGGTGACCCTGTGGGGGTTTCCACTGGTGTGGCGTTGGGGGACCCTCGGGGGTTCCCAACCAAAGATGCCCCGATAAAGGATGAACCAATAAGGGTGGAAGTGTTCCACCTTTGACGCCTAAATGGCGAAAGAACTGGAACTCCTCCCGGTAATGGGGGGAGGTCCAAAAGACGTCTATATCGGATAGCTCTCGTTGGGTCCGTTATGGTGTTGACTAGGTATGGTTTTGGAAAAAATATTCAGTTCTATGAGAGGTGAGGTATCAAAGGAAAAATGGTGACCACATGCATAAAACAAAGCAAAAAAAAAAGTTAATTTTTCTTTAAATTGTTTCTATGTGATCAAACAATAAAAAAGTGGTTTTGGTTGTTTTTGCACGTGATACTCAAAATCATAGAGACCTTAATGTCCTCACACTCTCAATTGTAATTGGGCCTTGCGAAGATATCTTTTGGTGCGTACTGGGTCTAACGTCCCGAAAGAACTGGCGAAGCCTTCCAACAACTGAAGAATTGACCAAGGTAATGGGTAGAGGATCTAGTGCTTCCTACACTGTCACCTATAGGGAATGATGCCCTAAATTTTGCCACTAAGTACCATCATCCCACATGAGTTCGAGTCTTGATCTTCTTGGTAAATCAGCTACCAGTACCGAGCATTAGATGGGTCAGGTAGCCCCAAATAACACCGCATGCACTGGGCCTAAGCTTAACCCCCTCTGAATTGGGTCTCTGTGGCGCTCGAGTTTTCTTTTCCATGGGTGGATAGATGGATTTTAAAGCTCCCTATTCAGTCAAATTCTATGTCTCAAGATTTAAATTGACCATGGCGACTTATTGGATGCCTACCCCCATGGTCCTAACCTGAACTATAATTTTTCTTGTGGCCCCTGTGGGGAAATTTAGTGAGTTCAGTTAGGTTAGTTTTAATGAGTCTTTACACCACTTATGGTGTGGAAGTGTGTGAGAAAAAAATGGAAAATCACACAGTTTTAATATGTGGATATGTGGTGATCCTTTACACGTCCCCTATTAATCAATGTTTGATTGTTCCTTGCTATAAGAAAATCATGTGCGGATAGTGGGCCACTTACAACCTTGCCTAATTAATCTAAGTGATTAACTAAAGGGAGATGTAAAATTATCAGAATATAGCTTTCATGTGGTTTCCCAGGGTCACAAAAAGGTGCAAGGGCAACAGAGATTACTTACTTCTCTTAAGATAAAAAATTCCTTGTCCCAACTCCTAGTGCAAAAATTTAAACTAAAATTAATGATCTAACTAGGAAAAATGAAAACTATCTAAGGATATGTGGATTAGGGCCACCTACTATAGCTAATTATATATGTTTTTTTTGGTGTCTATTTTCACAAAAATAAGTTATTTCAGATTGCAAGTAAATTTCCCCTACTTAAACTATGTGGTTTTTTGTGGAGATAAACTTTTAAAATTTAAAACTAGCAACTAGCAATACTAAAACGCAGCCAAAAGAAAGTTCTAAACAGTTGTGGGACACCAAAAATAGTGCTGGAAGTTTTTCTCTAGGTTTCCAGCCACTTTACAATTGGGAAATTGAATAAAATAACAGAGAATTTTGGTCTCTAGTTTCCGTGCGTAAAATCTTCACACAGGCGCGCGACTCTACACACGGGTCAAAGCTGAACTTGCGCAACTCGCCGCATCTGTCTGAGAAAAAAATGCCTATTTTTCCTATAATTGGAATTTCTGGAACTTCTGAACTTCAAATTTTCACTATGGGTGAATGAGTAGAGAAGAAATTAAGGAGAGTTGTCCCAATAACACTCCAGAACCGAGAGAAGGTCCCTGCAACAAGCGCAACCACCTAACTAAAAAAGTAAATCTACTAGAGTCACCAATCCTATGGTTGTGGTTTTGGCGCACAGGTGTACCAATCCACTGGTGCTTAGGAGGAGTGGTTGTTGCCTCCAAGCTATGGTTATAGGCAGAAAAGATAGTTAGCAGGTTAGTGAACACGTGCTATAAAATATAAAACACACTAAATCATGGAATGGAATATAGTATGCATATATGGAGAGAAAACACAACTAAACTAAACATTAAAAAAAAATCTCATAAAGAGTCAAACGTAACAATAATGAAAATGGTGGAATCAAAGTCACCTCTTATTGCTCGTTGTTAGGAAGAAAGATACTATGTCACAGTCTTGCCAAAGGACCCTTAGAAATATGGAGTTATAAGACCCAGTGCAAGGACGTTTTTACCCTTTAGCTGTTGTCGCAAGGTCTCTCTCTCTACTCCAAAGGATTAAAGTTTTTGGATGGCCAACAACCGAATCCTCCCTCTATTACTGCTCTAGATTGCACACAACTGGATTTCTCATGGAAAATTTGGCCAACATAACAATGTGCTCTCATTTTTCTCATCTCTTGGTGGCCAGTTATAGGTGAATTCAAATTCTCCTTCCCTCTATTGGTACATTGGTGGATGGTGACCCAAGAGATAGGGTTGATTTCTTTGTGTTCTCCCTTGAGGTCCCAAGGTGGCTGAGGAGGCTATCCTTGGGCGGCCTCAAGTGTAGGATCATTTCCTGAAGTGTGTCAAGTGGTCCCAAAAAGTGACTTCCACCACTCCTAGGACTGCATGGATTTTTGAGGGAAAGCCACGCAAACCAGCGCGCCTATCGAAGGAAATTGCGCGCAAAGGTGCATTTCACCTATGTTATTTGTATGCAATTTGATTTCTACCTTTGGACCTTAGATATTTTTTAAATTTTTTAGATCCTCTGATGTGCCTCAGCCCTATAAATACTTTTGCCTGACATTTAATAATGTCATCTTTAGTTGTTCAATTTTCCAGTGCTAATAGGGTGTATTTGTCAGCTAACAGGATGATAGTTGTCAAGAGAGATGTTAAATTTGTTGAGGAGAAAGCCATGCGACTGTCCCTTGAGAAGAATCTTGACTTGCATGCAGATGAGGAACTCATAGCTCCAAAGGATGAACCTCAGGATGTGGAGCAGACACAAGAAGATGATTATGGAGTGGTCGAAACCACTCATGTAGATCCATCCACTAGAAATGGTAGGAAGCGCACCAGAGAGGCTGAAAGATTGATGTTAGATGTGATAGAGCATGTAGGTGCACCTACATCATAGCGCAGGTAGAGAAGGTCTCCAGATAGGTATACTAGATACATGGCTCTTATGAGAAAATGTATTGTAATAGAACCATCCTCTTTTGAGGAATCAATGCAGAAACTAACATGGGTTGATGCCATGGTTGAGGAGTATGACTCCATCATCAGAAACAGTGCATGGGAAGTGGTCCCAAGACCAGTGGGGAAGTTAGTGGTTGGATCTAGGTGGATCTACAAGGTGAAGCAGGCAACATATGGGAGTGTGGAGAAATACAAGGCTAGATTTGTGGCCCGAGGATTCTCATAGGTAGAGGGGATTGAATATGAGGATAATTTTGCACCGGTTTCAAGGTACTCATCGATTAGATCCATCCTTACACTCTCAGCTTAGATGGGGTGGTAGATACATTAGATGGATGTAAAGACAACCTTTCTCAATGGAGTTATTGAGAAAGAAGTGTACATTGAGCAGCCAGAAGGTTTTGAGACCTTTGACAGGGAATTACATGTGTGCAGACTCAAGAGAGCACTGTATAGGTTGAAGCAAGCACCTCATGCTTGGTACACCAAGATTGAAAACTATTTCACTAGGATGGGCTTCACAAAGAGTGAAGCGAATGCGAACCTATATCATATTGTGGTTGATAGTAAGCTTTTTATTATTGTACTTTATGTTTATGATCTTATACTAACAGGTGATGAGTAGATCATAACTTCTTACAAAGAGGATCTTGCAAGAGAGTTTGGGATGAAGGACATGGGGCTCTTGCTCTATTTCCTTGCCTTTGAAATATGAAAAATATATGGGGAGCTATTTGTATCTCAGGGAAAGTATGCCAAGGAGATTTTGAGGAAGTTCCACATGGAGGGAAACAAACCCATGGAGACTCCTCTTGTAGGTAACTGGAGGAACAAGGATGCTACTTCAGGTGAGGTAGATGATGCTATTGTTTACAGGAAGATTGTGGGTTCACTTATGTATTTGGTGAACACACGACCAGACATATGATACGCAGTTAACCAACTTAGTCACGCTACGATTAAGCCTACCAAGATATTTTGGAAGAAGGGGAAGCATGTGTTGAGATATCTCAGGGGCACTACAGGGTGTGGATTATGGTACAGACGGACAGAGGGAGTGAAGATTTAAGGCTTCACCAATGCAGATTGGGCAGGGAGTCAATCAGACAGGAAGAGCACATCAGGGGCATCTTTAGCATAGGATCAACAAAAATTTCTTGGTAAAACAGGAAGTAGAGATTAGTGTCACTCAGTTTAGACGAGGCATAGTACATGGCAGCTAGTTAGGTTGCATGTGAGGCCATCTGGATGAGGAAGATACTTGTTGGTTTGTTTGGTCATCAGATGGATCTGATGGTGATACATTGTGATAAAAAGAGTTGCATAAAACTCTCGGTTAATCCAGTATTCCATGACAGGTCTAATCATATTGACATCTGGTACCACCATCTCAGAGATTGTGTTTAGAGGTGCATTATGTTGTTGTAGTAAATTCCCTTAGAGGATAAAGATGCAGATATCTTGATGAAGGCGCTTGCAAAGAGAAAATTAGAATACCACATAGGTAGGATCGGGGTAGCAAATAATCCCTTTCTTGTTTAGATGGAGTGTTAAAATTCAACAAGAAAATGCACCACATACTAGTGTGGGATTCCAGGTCACACATGAGTGAGGAATTCTAGTGACACATTAGTGAGAATGTGGGCAACCAATTTTTAAATAAATTTGAAAATTAATTGTAATCTTATCTCATAACAACTTGTAATATCTGATTAAGTGTGATAGACTTAGTTAGCTCAAGAATTTCGAGTTGAGGGTCAAATTATAGGCATGTAGAGTGATTCTATTATTAACAAGGTCCAGTTGTAGTTGTAGTACTAGTGTGGTGTGAGTGGGATCAATTAACTCACATTAGTTGATTTAAAACTAGTTTAACTAGTTCTAACTGTTTGATGAGCTAGTGGAAGATAAAGTGAATTAAAATAGATTTAATTCACAAGTAGTGATCTACCAAGTAACTGATGATTCACTATAAATAGTTGCATGCATGTCAATTCTGGTGGAGACCCAGTTGAGACAAAGGTTCAAGGAAAGTAAAATATCAGTTGTATTTTTAGCAAACTGCCTAGGTGCAGTTAAAAAACCATAGGAAGCCCATGATGGATTGAAAAATCAAGGAAGGTTTAATTTCCTATTTAATAGGAGTTTATTTCTCTATGGATTGTGTGAGAAAGGTGGGCTGAGGGTAGGCTGATAATTGGCTATATATTGGTCCAATTTTGCCTAGATCGGTGTGAGACAATTGGTAGAGTGTATGAGGTTGTGGTGAGCACACCTCCATTGTATTGTTTCATGATTCCTTGGTTTATTATACAATAAAGATGGAGGGGTTTTGAGAAGTTTCTTTCCCCAGGAAAATCTTGTGTTGTGCGATTGATTTACTTCTTTCTCTTACTTGCACGTGATTGAGAGATCATGTTTTATATTCTACAAATATTGTAGAAGGATTAAGTATATTGTTTTAGTACATTGCATGATCGGATTGAATCCATTGGTGTAATTTCTACACTTGAAAAATCTACAAAAAGAAGCTACATTAAGATCATCTTTATTTCTTGCACTAAGAGTTTTGATTTTCCGTTGTTTGAATTTCCGTTACTTGTAGTTGTGTGAATATGATGAAGCTTCATTTCATGTCTATTTACATGCTTTCATAGAACATATTTACCAGGCTTAAATTTATATGCTTTCACAAAATATGTTTTGAATGTTTCCTAGATTAAGATTTACTTTCTTTCTTAGATTAAAATTTCAAATTCTTCTATAGATTAAATTGTTGTATCTTTATAGACTAAATTTTTATTTCTTTCATAGAATAAATTTACAAGATTTTGATTTTATAGAACAATATTTCATTTTATGTCAATTTACTTGTCTTCATAGAATATAATTTTATTCATTTCAATTTAATTTCAATAGAATTAGAATTTAATCCCTTACATAAACTTTGTCAAATACTTCATCGGTTCACAAAATCAGATTTATAATTTAATGCAACATAATTTAAAGCATAATTAAATTGACGGGTAGCTTTTGCTTAGAGATTTGGGGTGTCACCCCCTACATTTTTGTGTGGAGGCCACTAGAGTGTAAGTCTAAGACCAAAGGTTTAGTGGGAGGCTCAGTCGATGATCAAATCATTATGGTGCCTATTTTCTCCATTGTATAGCTATTAAACCACTTGGAAAAGGTGATATGAGCCATGGCGGTGCTTGTTGGAGAATTGTTAAACCATCTAGAAAATGGATTAAAAATCACTATAGTTCTTGCTATGAAAACATAGTTGTGAAACCACCTAAACAATGGATTCAATATCCTAGAACTGAGAAATACCCAATCTAGACCTTGGGTGAAGCCTTGTGATTGAAATCATAGAGTAAGTGGGTCATTGTGGTGCTTACTACTAGAAAGCAGTTGATAAACCACATAGATAGTGGACTCCTTCTCTTGAGTGTTTGAAAAATATCTTTGTTGTGGATCCCTTGTGCAAGCACCCCCTCATACTCTGGATTTGGCTTAGGGTTGTTAGTCGCAATAGAGATTGTAGTGTAGTTGGCCTATGGTTGGGTGGAGAATTGAAGTTCCTCATTCAGCTTTCTAGTCATTTAAATATATTAATATAAGCATAAAGTTGTGAAAATTTTTGATTATAGGATATGATAACATTGATTTGATAATTAATTTTCATATAATATTGTATATTCATGTGTAAATGCCTAGAAGTTTTTATTACACTCATTACTAGCTATCTTGGATATTGTGATTTCAATGACTAGTAGCGCCATGGAGTTGCTACCATATTCATGATTTATGGAATATTTTTATTCTTCGAGATGAGTTTCTACATGATTGTGTTGGTAGAATATTATCTTGTGAGAGTTGTTGCAAACTATGAATCTCTACAAGGTTCCTTGTTGTTGTTTAGATTGTAATTCTAATTATTTACTTAGAAAATTCACCATGTTAAAAAATGCATGATAAAATTCTTAAGAAGTGGTTTGCAAACTTGTGTTAGTGGTTGGAAGTCAAGGCTCGGCCTCATAATGTGCTTCTCGGGAAATTTGGTGTTTAGGAGATTTCCCCTTGCCCTAAGAAATTCCTCATACTTTCATTATTTCCTTTTTCCCTTGCCTTAATACTTCTATAGAAGTTCGGTGAGTCAAGATCCAAGGATGGAAAGCGACTAGTTCCTTTGTATGCAACTTGGATTTCATCTAAGGCCATATTTCTCTTTTCCACATTCATTCACATTTGGAATATGGGGATACAATGGAGACATGGGTCAATACTATTGTGTTGAGGTCATATTACATCGTGCCCATGTTTCCCCTTTTTTTAAATGTTCTTACATCTAAAGGATTCGAGGATCCGTGGATCTGGTGGTGGAAAGGGACAATCTTATTATGTGGAGGTTGGATTACACGGGGCCATATCTCATTTAAGACTAAATTAACCTCAAGCATAAAAAGGATTTAGATATTCAGGGGGTCCGAGGGTTGCAAGGGGGTGACACAAAGTTGAAAGGTTAAATGTAGTGTGGGTCATATATAACAATGAAGTAAATAAAAAAAATGTTATGGTGTGAGGACTTGGTGGACCCCTCACCGTGTTAACATGACAGTTCCATAAGGGCCAAACAAGGATTACATTTTAGCACAATGATGACATGGCCTAATATAATTGGCCAAATTTTTTATGGGAATAGTTGTCAATATGGGTGTCTAATTGAGGTGAAATTTATATCGTGGGAAAGATCTTGATAATCTAAACATGATGGTGGTGTTTGTTTTGAGATTTGAAGTCTTTGATAAAAATAGGTTATGTGACCCCATCTTTAGAGCAAAAATTGGAAATCGGGACAAAATCAAATAATAACACCTCCCACAACTGAGATAGGACAATAGGGGTGGGAGGGTGAGTTACAATAGACATTGAAATATTTGTTATTATTAATATTTTAAATCTTACATATCAAATCCATTTTAAACATGGAAGAATCTCTCTCTCTCTCTCTCTCTCTCTCTCTCTCTCGCTATATATATATATATATCCTAAATGATACTTGTATGGAAGGAATTATACATAAGACTATTTTTTTACTTCCTTTTTTCTTTATATGTAATGATTAAGAGATTTTACATATTTATAAATATCAGTAGTCAATGAAAACAAAGAACATGTGTTTCATCCTAATATTGTTATATTATTATAATATATATAGCTGGTATATAAATATTTTATTCATGAATAACAATGAAATATTTTTTATTAGTTAATAATTTTTTAAATGATGGTGTGTCAACTCCATATCACGCAATAATGGAATCACACATCACCCTCATGCTATGATCATTTTAAAAAACATCTATTTATGACTCGTGAGGTATAGACTAGGTTTGCATGGGGTTAGTCCTCGCTATGTCATAGGGTCAAACCTCATGGGGAGGGATTGAGGATGGAATCAACCTCAACTGAGCCTCACACAATCCTAGTGACAAGTATCCCATTATGGGTGGATCTATCCTCTTCCATCTAATACCACAGTGAATCAATATCTCATTGGAGTAATATGGGCGCAATATATACCAAGAATTTATGACTTAACAAGGGCCGAGGAGATATACTAGGAATTTATGACTTAGAAAAATCCAAAAGTGGGGGATCCTACTCCTTGAGCCTTATCAAAATGGGTCAAAGATACCCCCCCATGGGATTTGAAACCAGGTGGAGGGGATAGCGTCCCATTGTACCAACAACTCCATCATCCTATGAGGAGACGTGTAAACCTACTTAGAATCCACAATCAAATAGGTACTGAGGGATGGGTCCCTTGGCCTACAAACGAGATGATCTCATACACCAATTTGTTGTTTAGCTTGGTAATGAACTTAAAATTAAATTATTAATATTATGCTTGATATTGAAATATCATATTTTTTATTAGCATTGAAATATTGTTTATCAACTAATAATTTTTTAAATTTCATGTGTTAACACCACCTCAAGCATTAATGGAACCACACATTACCCTGGATCATTGTAAAAATTTGAAATACGTTTTTTTTTTTTTACTTTCAATTACATTCTTTGTATATTTTTTAAATTTAAAGTGGAAATTGAAATATCTTACTAATAGCCAAAATTGAAATAATTTTTTGGTTATTAATATATTTTTAAATGCCACATATATATTCCATATTGAGCATATAAATAATTATGCATCTCACTCTTACTAGGGTTCAAGAATTATATTTCAAGGTACAAACAACTTTTAGAGTGTAGAAATAGAGGAAAATATTTCACCTCGAAGGATTTGATTCCTCCTATCACATGATAGATCTAGAGTTGAGATGGATCTAAGTTGATATGTCAGTGTCTTTGTTTGTGCCACTTGACAACTCCATGTTGAACATAGAAGGAAGTACACATATCCTTCATACTTAGTAGTTCACACCATTGAAATGTTTTAATCATAATGGCTTATAATTACATATTTTTTGTGTGTGCACTCACAATAATTGTAACTCCATATTAAGCACAAAGGGATTATACATCTACTTATACTCAATAACCCACTATCTAAATGTTTTGACCATAAGAAATCTCTCTCTCTCTCTCTATATATATATATATGATGTAACTAGAGCAACCCTATAAATTAAATGGTTCGTAAACTTTGATATGCATCAATTCATAGTAAGCATCAAGACACTTACTTTATATACATCTCACATTGAAAAGATTAAAAGTCAGAAAAAATAACTTAATTATAAATATATTATTATTATTAAAAGAACTAATATATGAATTAAACATATAACATTTTAAAAATTATGTAACAAGAAAATATAGTAAAATAATAATAAGCGATAAGAGTTCGATGTCATAATTAAAAACTAAATGGAAACCGAATCTAACACTCATGCACATGAGCTCTCAAATCCAGGTGCTTCTTCTACCACAGATCCATCTGAGCCAGTGCAAGACAACATTCATTCCTAACATGAATGAGAACATCAAGTGGAATTCACGCACAATGAACCCCCTGGAGGTGATCATTATGCAAGTTAATATAGTGCTTCGTGATTTCTCTCACCTTAGCCTTCCTATGCCAGTTAATGCTCATGTCCTCCTCATGGCATAGCCTCGTAGTCTCCCTCCCCCCTCATTCATACCTAATTTGCAGCTGATAAGCACAATTATTCTCTTGTTCTACCCGTCATTGTTGCCAAAGACTTGAGCACTGGGATATTTTTATCCTAAATCCACCACCATGGTTCATGAAAGAGGAAAATCAAGAAAAGGGAGCAGAGGCATAGGGTGCCCTTCCCACTTTCCCTAGATAAATGACCACATGGAGCCATTTGGTCCGAATATTCTGGTTCATATCCATCACAGAGTGGTCTCCCTAGAAGCTGCGGAACACAGAAGAATTGGGGATGGACATTGGGTTGTCTGGAATCTGTTGGCACGTTACATCTGGACTATGGAGCTAGCCAAAGAGGGTGAAAAAACAGATGGCAAATTCAAATGTTCAACTCAGTCAAACATTCTCTCATTATGCCATCTTTCCAAATCCATAGGGATAGATATACTGTCTGCTAGAGTGGCGTCTTCCAACTCCTTGAATAGTTCTACGGATAGAAATTCCACCCTCCAGCCTCAATCTGGTCTTCACACCGATTTCCCGATAGGTAAGGCACAAAGAATATGCCCTATTGTCCATGGATCTCCAAGCCTAAAGTTTAAAGCGAAAGAGTGCAACACAAAGCATCTCCCCACCTGCGCAGCCTAGCTCACTGTTCAAGAGACCTCTCATTATGGCACCAACTCTTATGGAAAAGTTGGATGACGAGTCTCTGGACAAAGAAAGAGATAATGAAGCAAGAAGCAACAAAGCACAACAAGCTCCATCTTGCTCCAAAGGAAAGTAGGTGGCCTGATCAAGTTTCCTATGCAGCTTCATTTTCTTTTGTTTCTCCTCAAATCTCCTCATAATGTCAGTATTAATGGCTCTAGTTTAATGGCAAAAGTTATTTTTGAAAATTCTATTTTGATTTTTGCATGGACTATGTTATATTGTCAACACTCCACTCTATTTTAGGGACCATCTAGTTTCCCTTTCACGGGAAGATAGTCGACTCCTAGTTCTTCTTGGTTTGGTCTCCATTATAGGTTTCATAGTGGCTTGTGGACTATATTTTATGCAATATATTTTAGCTAATAGAAAGTTGACTAATTACTTACAAATGTGCACATGAGATTTTTTTTAATTAAATTGAAAAGAAAAAAGAGTATAACTACCTTTGAAATCAATCTCAACCCTCTATCCTTGTCTACTACTAAAAATATTCCATTAAATATTCTCCATTCACCTAATAATCATCCATAATTAAAACACCTATAATTAAAATTTTGAAAGCCATATCAACTCAATTATATGGATATTTGTTACTATATGTGTGACAACTCTATGTTAAACAAAGAAATAATTACACATATCATTCATACTTAGTAACACACCTTTGAAATGATTTAACCACAATTACTTTTGTGTGGGTGAACAACTTGTAACTCCATTTTAAGCACATCAGAATTATGCATCTTCTTAAGACTCAACAACGTGCTATCATGCCAAATATTTTTATTAAAGTGTAGATTAAAATATTTTATTTATGAAAAATATAGAGTGTTATTTGTTATTATTATTTTTAAATGCCATGTGTCTCTCATGAAAACATTTATCAACAATTTTTTATTTTTATTTTATTTTCAATTACTTTATTGATAAATAAATAGATGAATATAAATAAAATTATGTTATTTAATATGGACATTTTAAAGAATTTATTATTATTAATACTTTAAATGTTAGGTGTCAACTCCATGTTGAATATGGAAAGAAATACTTACACATCTCCTTGATTGCTTTCTTATTCTCTCTATTTCTTATTTGATATTAAAATATTTTAGTTAACATGAACATTGCAATATTTTATTTATAATGATATTTAAAAAAATAATTATTATTAATATTTTTTTAATACCAAGTGTTAGACCATATGAAATAGGAAAAAAATTATAAATTATTAAAAATGTCTCTCTACCCAAGAAGAATATTTTTTTCCTTTTATAAATGCTTATAAACGTGGTTTGATTCAACCACCTAGTAAATTTTGTGAATTTAATTTTGAACTATCTTTTTGAAACTCAATAATAATTTCTATATTCCGTAAAGCATAATGGATGGGTACTATGTAGTACCGCAATTTGCTGTTCTTCTGTCTTCCACTTGCCACCAATCGAACTCGTGACCTCTCTGTCTACGTGTACGTTGACAACCAAGAGAGTAACAAGGAAAAGTAGCACTCCATTTTCGGTGTTAACAATAACATACAATCTCTAGTTTAATGAAAATAAAATTCGTTTTTATTCCATTGCCTTGAAGGTTATTTAAATAGTGTATCCAATTGGATGGTAAAGTTTAAGTTGTTTTATTTTTATTAATGTTTATGATATAATAATATAATATAAAAAACTAATTGAA